>NC_051175.1:70247150-70531590 GCF_013339725.1 Rhipicephalus microplus
ACGCGAACGGATGCCTCGCCCGTCTCATCATCATTCACTCCGTAGATATGCTGTGATTTTTTCGCCACAAGACGCCGCCAGCATGCTTTGGCTCTCCAGAAATGTGGCATTATCTGGTCGCCTCTAACAGTGGAGTTGAACCTCAAAATTGTTTCTTCCTCCGTGGTTGGGACTAACATAATGTGCTGTGTTTACAAGCATTTGTTATCACAGAAGCCTAATGCTTTAATGCACCATACGCACCCTACTATGAAAGAGCTATAAACTGTCACGATCGTTTATAAAAATAATTATTCCCTCTGGGATGCTACAGACACATGAAAACAGTGTTTATGCAACAAGCACAATAACATAAGCAAATGAATAAGGACAATAGACATGACACCTTTGAAAAAGATGTCCAAGTCCACAGGGTGTCCCCAACACGTTTTACAAATGACTATCATGCACCCACACTTATCACATTATACACATCATATAATATATATATATATATATATATATATATATATATATATATATATATATATATATATATACCAATCGATTGTTGTCAGATCACCTGACTATAGGAGTCAGGCCAGATGAAATACTGGAAAACTAGTAGTGCCAAAAACTACCGACAGGAAGCGGCATGACCACTATCCTAGAAATTCTGCTTCCTTGAGGAAGAACAATTTCTCCGACACAAACGATAGACGTTCTGGGTATAAGTTCTCCAAGATCAGAAAGAGAGCATGACGACGATGACCTAGTGCAACAGCTTCGCACCTCCTACATCACAAACAAAAGCTCCCTAGAGAACTGGGAGGTGGCCCGGCTCGCCTGCTGAGACCTTCAGGCCTAGCAGGCCTTGGTCCAGAGAACCAGGACGGTGGCGTTGACCATTGCGGTCCTGGAATAGATACAGCACCTAGTCTGTAGGGACCTCTAATGATGTCCTACACCTTTCTTTTTTAAATAGACGCTTTTCACCACCACCAGTTGCTATGAAAAGATGGAGAAGATGTGTAAAGCGACTACGTGAGCAGCGACCAGATATGATAAAGAGATTAACACATAAGCCATGAGAGCCAGTGTTAATGGCTTCCCAAAACACCTTTGCAATAACACATCACTGCAACATGTGTGGTTAGACTCCTGTAACAGACAGTTAAGACAAGTGAAAGATGGGATCATGCCCCACCTCTCTAGTCTGTCCCGTGTTGGGAGTGCCTCCCATCCTAGACGCCATATGAAGTCACGGAGATGGCCAGGTAGAAATGATGCCGTTATCGCGCTCCGCGAAACACGTCTCGATCGTGCTGGACTGGCTTGAGGAACCAGAGGGAGCAGAAGTGCCGCCGTTGTATCTAGAACAAAGCTTTCTAGAATGCCTACATCGGGACAAACCTGCTGCGCGTGACGATAAAATGCTTCTGCAGTAGCATGAATTGCTCCACGGCATGCCATGGAGTAAAATGCAGAAACGTTAAGTGCTTGCAGTGCAGAGTTAAGCCGTACGTACGGTAGCAAGTAGCGTATCTTGGTGCTTAAAAATAGCAGGCAAGATCACGCGCGGGGCACTGATCATCGTGTAACAAGCGAAGTAAGAAGCGCATGCAGGCAAGGCAGCCGGCAGTGGACAGACACGAATGTGAAGTGTCAAGTGTTGCTGGGCAAACTAGCTATGTTCTACCTGACCCCAAAAAATGAATCAAGGAAGTACTGCAAAGAACTAGTTATTCGTAATGGGGGCTGTACGACTTGAGATGTGTAGCATGCATGGCCACGAAACACTGTCTGTGCTAAGTAACTTCTTTCCAACATCAGTAATTCGTACTCTTGTGCCTCCTGGACGCGTCTTTTTACATCCTTGAGTACTAAAAGCCACACGGAGGCTGATATGCCATAGCACGTACAATCAGCCCCCAAAATGCGAATGTTCTCGCTTTTTCGAAGACCAAATAAGGGACTGTGGCAGGCGTTAGGGGAATCAATGAATACATACCGACATTTTGAAAAATACAACGCAGCACCTGAAATAGTCCCATACTCAGCAAAAAGTTGTATGCTACAGGATAAACTGTCTTCGTTCTTCAAATATAACGTGAAGTCATCAATGAAGGCTGCCACCTTTATGTCCCCACTACATGATAGTCAAAGGCATCAAACGTATGGATCAGCAAGTAGCGAGTGCAGGAATGGTTCGAGGCTGAGTACAAAAAGTACAAGGAATGGAGGACAACCCTCGTGAACACCACGGGTAACATGAAATGGCGCAGTCTCAAAACCATCAAGAAACAACGTGTTGTGTATATTTTTGTATACGTTTCTAACGAGCTCAATGAAGTTTTGTGAAAAGCCATGCGCTGCATTTACGCTAAATCTGAAGCTATATTCGAGGTGGTCGAATGCCTTCTCTTGATCAAGTTACACTACGCTTCAAGAAACATAAATCAGGTGTGGACACTCTTCGCCCGCCGTGATGGAGAGCGCGTCCAGATAATGTTCGCCTCTAATTATGTTCCGGTCACATTTTCGTTAGTGGCGCTGCGACATGGGAGCTCATAGAATTGCTGCAAATGCTACATTTAGGTAGCATGTGCAGTAACTACAGGAGCTTAAGGAACCTATTGTGACGAGGCGCATTTTCTTTATTTTTTACCTGATATTATAATATTTTTGTACTCATGCACGCTAACAACTGGAGCTAGAAGCGCATACCGCGTTTATCGCGACCGAAAAACGTCACGTGTGGCGAACGCCACTATCGGCTGCACAGTGTAAGAAAAAACAAACAAACAAAAACACATTCTAACGTTTAGTTTTCACGTGTGCAACGCCGTTACGGACGCTACGCACGCAGCTCGTCTTCATGCGCCAGCCGCGGGGGGTGCTGCGACATTGGGGCTGAGAGGAGGGAATAGGCGAACATTATCTGGATGGGCTGTCGGGTGGAGTATTCACTCCATAGGGTTTCATTAAATTAACTAGAGGGTACTCGGGCGCTGCGATCGTTCAGAGACCATGGGAATAATGGGTAGTACACAGATTTGCCTAGTCTTCGTACGTTCGGGCTGGCGAATCGTACTTGCGGCTTCGTTTATTGCGGTGTTTCG
This sequence comes from Rhipicephalus microplus, assembly GCF_013339725.1. Lineage (NCBI taxonomy): Eukaryota > Metazoa > Arthropoda > Arachnida > Ixodida > Ixodidae > Rhipicephalus > Rhipicephalus microplus. The sequence continues at coordinate 70,250,252 of NC_051175.1, forward strand.
GTTTGTTTCGAAGAAAAAAAAAGAACCCTTTTGAGCTTCGTGACCATGATTCGAAAAGGTAAGCCTAAAAAAGTAAGGTTGTGAAGCACGACCGCTAAACATTTGATGATTTTTGTTTCGCGAGAAAACAGCTCCAAACACACGAACACACATGGAGCCAAAAGAAGGCCAGAAGTACAAAAATTAAACAAATCTGTGTACTACCCATCAGTCTCATGCTCTCTGAAGCACCGTGCGTTGCAGCTCCCATAGACACTAGCGTCAGAGTTCCCTCTAGTGTATATTATAAACCTCTATGATCCACACCTTTTCTTAACCTGTGAGTATAGTAAACTTGAATATGATCTAGTGGCGCGACCGGCTAGGCTCTGGCGTCATCATTCACGCGGATGTCGCTAGGTGGCACCGCTGCTACTGTTTAAGCCACAGCATTTCCATGGGAGAAGAAATCGACGTAAGCACAAGGGCCGAGTTAAGTCAGATATGGGCTATATTAATATGCAGGTTGGCAGGAATAGGTTAAAGTTGGAAGAGATATAAGAGCAGTTAAGGCAGGAGGAGCTGATCGTAAATGGGGTTGTGGAGACACATCTTCGGAACAGGGAGCAACCACCTTGAAATCCGGACTACATATGGGAATATTGCAATAGAACAGAAGGCAGCGAAAAGGGGGGTGGAATTGGTGCATTTATACATAAAAGTATGGGTTGGCAAAGAATCAAGCAGGGATGCATGGAACATTTATGGTTAAGAGGGACAGTAGCTGGGCAGGTGACACTCCTTGGTTTGGTGTACTTGTGGACAGGAGCAAAGGCCCGAGAGGAAAACCAGGCAATGGCGGAGTGTATATCAAAGGACATTGAAGAATTAGGAAGAGAGTGCGAGATAATTATACTAGGCGATATGAATGAACACATAGATAGATATACCGACCCAACAGGCAAAATGATCATGAATATGTGTAAAAGGCATGGTATGATCCTTTGCAACAGTACTGAGAAATGTGAAGGGCTAATAACATGGGAGGTAGGAAGGCTGCAGTCGACGATAGATTATGCACTGATGTCACATAGGATGTATGATAGGCTCAGGGGAATGCACATAGAAGAATGTGGCTCCAAAAGTCTGGGTAGTGATCACAACCGTATCAAGCTAAGATCTGCAAGAACAGTGAAAATGGGAAGGAGACAAGATGAGCCACTACAGGAAAATTTTTATTTAGAAAGGCAAATAGAAATGGCTACTAAACAAATTGAGAAAGTAATCACAGAGGATAATAAAACAGCGTGGATATACACGAATCTAATCAGACAGTCTGAGCTAGAGCTTGCTAAGGCGCATGACAAGTCCCCCCGGAAAAGAAGATACAAACTCGAGAGTTGGTGGGAGGAGCAAGTTAAGAGAGCCATAGCAAAACGTCAGGAACCTCTCGGGAACACAGGCATGCTAAGCAGCGAGGTGAACCGACAGAGGATATTGAAAGAAAATGGGAAATCTTTCTAAGCTGTCGAAGGGATGCATGCGTTCTGATCAATGAAAAGATTAGAAGAAAGGGAGCTCAGTGGCTGGCAGAAGTACATAAAAAAGATAGAAAGGCAGCTGCGCAATTTCGGAACCATCTAAACTCTATAATAAATGACACGAGCCTAGAGCAAAGGTTTATAACTACAGCTCAAGGTGCTAGGCTAGAAGGAAACGAAGCTATTGAATATGTAAGAACGAGGGTGACAGAAAAATTTCAACAAAAAAGTGCCTTATGCACCACAATAGACAAGAATGAATCAAGTGGCGCAATGGCTCCATTTTCAAAACGAGAGTGGGAGAGGGCTGAAAAGAGGGTTCCTATTAGTACATCAACAGGCCCAGATGGCATTTCAATAATCCTGATAAATACATTGGGTCCAAAGTCTAAGCAGACATTGAGAGAGGCAGTGAGCAAAACAATAATCGATGGTGAAGTGCCGGATGGATGGAAACTTAGCAGGATGAGTATTACCTATTATCTATAAAGCAAAGGGGGACAAAGCTGACAGGAACAACTACCCTATAACAGTGACATCAGTGGTCTACAGGCTGGCGACGCAGATTATAAAGGAAAGACTACAGGCATGGACAGAGGGTGAGGGGGTGCTGGCGGAACTGCGGAATGGATTTCGGAAACACAGGAGGTTGGAAGACAATCTGTTCTCACTGACGAAGTGCATCGAAATAGCCGAAAAGGAATACAGGCCCCTGTGGCTATCATTGTTGAATATCAAGGGAGCGTACGATAAGCGTGGTTCAAGAGGCCTTGTGGGGAATACTGGACACACTAGGTGTGGAAGATGCAGTTACTAACCTCTTAAAGGATACCTACAAAAGTAGCAAGGTAGTTATAAAATGGGAAAAACAGGTATCTGAGCCCACAGAGGTAAAATGGGGGCTTAGGCACGGGTGTCCTCTGTCTCTCTTGTGATTCATAATGTACATACAAGGACTAGAGGCCAAATTAGAGGGAAGTGGACTTGCCTTCAACCTCTCTTTCGTCAAACAAGTCAAACTCATTGAACAGGCTCTACCAGCATTAATGTACGCAGGTGATATAGTGCTAGTGGCTGACAACTAGGAAGATTTGCAGAGATTGATGGACATCTGCGGTAATGAGGGAGATAGGTTAGATTTGAGATTCAGTCAGAAAAAAATCAGCAGTCATGATTTTTATTGTTAATGAAGGTATTGAGTTTAGAATGCAGGAGGTCACGCTAGAAATAACAGATAAATACAAATATCTGGGCGTATGGGTAAGCAATGGGACCGAGTACCTAAGGGAACACGAAATATGCGTAACGACAAGGTAACAGGAATGCAGCAGTGATGGAAAATGGAGCACTGTGCAATTACAATAGGTATGATGTTGTGAGAGGAATATAAAAAGGGGTCATGGTTCCTGGTCTGACGTTCGGCAATGCGGTCTTGTGCATGACATCAGAAGTTCAAGCAAGACTAGAAATGAAGCAACGTGGAGTAGGTAGGCTTGCTTCAGGAGCTCAAGCGCAAACAACAAATAAAGGAGTACAAGGTGATATTGGATGGCCATCAATTGAGGGCAGGGAAGCTAGCATCAAGATAAAATTTGTGAAGCGATTGAGAGAAATGGGGGAAGAGCGTTGGGCTAGGAAGGTTTGCAGCTACTTGTACATGAAGACTGTCGATACAAAATGGAAGAAGTGAACCAGAAAATTGACGGGTAAATACTTGGAAAACAGCAGGGGGCCAAACCAAAAAGAATTGTCGGTTAAGAATAAGGCGAAGGAAGCTGAGACCGACATGTGGAGAATTAACATAATTAAGAAGTCCGCACTGGAGATCTATCGAACTTTTAAGCAGTAAATTGCCAAGGAAAAGATCTATGACAATGCTCGGGGTAGTTCTCTACTGTTTGAGGTCAGGACTGGAGTTTTGCGGACCAAGACATATCGGACAAATACGAAGGGGTAGACAGGGTATGCACTGCGTGTGGAGAGGAGGAGGAAACTGCCGAACACTTGATAATGTTCTGTAAATGGTTTCATCTTATTGTTCAGGATGATGGCGCAGAGTTTTTCAAAGCACTGTAATTTAGGGACAGGGAGGGCAAAATAGACATTAAGTGGGTAGAATTAACTAGAAGGAGGTTATCTGATTGGGGGCTGAAGTCAAGACACGAGTGAAATTTAAACCCTTCACTGCAAAGTACCAGTTTTAGACTTCACTATTTAAAGAAAAAAAAAAGATTAATCTAGTTTTTGGTTCACTAAGTATTACGTCTAGGTGGCGTTAGCCGCCACCCAATCTAAAGGATACAGCCATATCAATCCATCCATGCATCCTTCCATGCCAGCATCGGCTGCGTTGTTGGGCCGTCGCGGACTCCTGCAGAGCTGCGGATGTGGCTACTTCTAGCGCGCATTAGCTTTTTGGTTCGTACCAACGTAAAATTATGAGGTTAGTTACTGCATGAACAACCTGGCAAAAGCGTTGGCACGGCTTCAGGAACCAATGATGGTTTTTCTCGCAGAACGCACACTTCACTTCCCTTTATTACGTGCACATATTCGCGCAGGATGCATCTTGGCTCTAAATGATGTTCGCACACCCCTAAAGTTTTGGTCAGAGGCTTGTCAACCCTCCGGAGGTTGCGCTACCACTTTCTGCTGAGCTCGTCGTCCCTGAAAGCTGCAAACAGCGACTCCCTCGGAGCGCCCTTGTTACCGATTGGGCAACCCGGAGCAAACCCACGAGATTTCGTTCTCCGCTTCGACATGTCGTGAGCTGCATGTTTGTTCGTGCTGGATATCTCACAATTCATGGCACTGCGGCAAAACCACAGCTATACCTGTGTGTTTAGAGAAATTTATTCTTTCGTTTAGTGAACATTAATTACAATCCAACAGAACATCGCGACGGAACACAACATCCACAGACACACCAAAAATTGTTACAAAGGGATATATTTACATATGTACAATACATGGTAAACGAAGAACACACGAATAAAATGTGAAATCTATATGTCAGGTATTTACCGAATATTTACAAGGTAATTGTGCGACTATTAAACAAAGATTAAGCTACCAAAACCATGCAGGCAGGCCTGAAAATAAGCTTTATACGTCTCTCGCAGATGAACACAAAAGGGTAGGACCGGTGCTGAAGGAATTACTCCAATAACCAAAGAGATTACGCCCTGCGAGTTGAACGTACCAATTCTTTCTAGTCAGATCATGCTCAAAGTGCGTCCTTCTGATACTAGTTTTTCTTTAGTAAGCATCAAATTTGAGGCAAAATTTATTGAAGATTAAGACACCAATACTTGTCTCTGTAAGTTACTTCATCAGAAACAACTATATTTTTTATTTATGATTAACGTGCGCTGGATTCCTCCTCAGTTGAAAAGTGTGCGCGCGGGCCGCTCCGCTAGTCCGGCCGTGGAGGTGTTTTTCGTATTACTCCTACTACATATATTGTTGACGCCTGACCCACTGCACAGGAAGCTTCGCCCCCAAATGGGTTAACGATTTAGAGTACTTGGCACTCTACTGTGGGATAGCACAACGCCGTCCGAACGAAGAACATGCGTTTAGAAAAAGTTAATGATTTAGAATACGCGCTACTCGACTATGGGAGAGCATAAAGCCGTCTCATGTGCCTCACAGCTTCGGCTCGAGAAACTGCCCTGTGAAATTGAATTGCATGGAGGAATTATCAGCATTGCGTACCGCTAGTCTGTATCTGTTTTAAAAAAATCTCCTATTTGTCCAAACTTTAGGAACTAGTTATCTGCATCTGGTAATTTATAGCCTTGATTCAATGTGCGCAGAAATGTTTTTTACGACACTGACTTTCTGCAGAGCACCGTTCTTTTGACCAACCACTTTTCACTAACGCAATGAATTTAATAATAGCCCCTATCTTACACTTCTTACTACAAAAGAGCTAGGTGCCTAATTAAGTTTTTGACAGTAAGAGCGCGCAACCTGCCCCTTTTTTAACTTCAAAATAAATGTCATTACTACGTTAGCTCACAAAATCATTACTTCTATTGCAAGTTACGCTGAATTTTAAAACACTAGAAGAACGAAATAAAAAATATCTCACATGAGAGATGAATGAGATTATGCGGAAAACGGTCCGAAAGCTTTTACGGAAACTCTCTCATTTTATTCGAACGTCTAACGTGCTGCCAGATCGTTCAAGTTATCCTTCCTGTAGTTTGGTATTTGTTGAGCATTTCAAGGCACAAACAGCAAATGATTTGAGCGTGCACTAAGGTCGGTTTCAGGTGCCCACAAGATGCACAGGAACGAGAGGCGCGCCTTGCGCCACCGCTTAACCAGGAATTGTTACGGTTCCTATATTTTGCATTTGTAGCCCAGATGATGATGTCTGCATTCAGCGCTTGCTGCGTACTGTCGACCTCAGCCGACTGTGTAGGGAGCTTCATCATGACCAGAATAAATAAATATTGGCGACAGGACCACTCCCCAGGAGGTCCCTCGAGTGCCTAATTGATTCAAGCCATGTTCTGTGTCCTGTAGCCGGATATAGGATTGGAGAAGTTTATGTGAGAGAGAGGGAATATAACATTTATTTGCGACCGAGGAAAGTATATCGGTGAGTGGGCTCCTTAGTCCGGGATCCCATTGGCACGGGCCGCTGTCCACATTCGCCTCACGAGACCCTTTTGGGTCTTCAGATCTGACCTGGACAGAGCTGCCTCCCACCCTACAGTGTTGTGCTGTGCTCTGGGTTGTAGAGATGAATTGTGTGGGCATTACTATACCCTGTTATAAAGGGTGGCTGTTGTAGTGACGCAGAACCTGCACTGCGGTGCGCATGATTCGGGATCTATCTTGGACAGTATGTATTGATTGGGGTAAGACAAGCTCTGGAGGCGACGCCACGCTACCTAAGATTCTTTGCTGAGCTTTGTGCCCGGGGGCGGAAGTTTTTGGTCTTTCAAGTCTTTGATGTTCTAGAATATCTGTATATGTTAGGAACGGGCCCATACGCATAGCCGAGGGTGGGTGCGATATGCCGGGGGTGGAGGTCCAGAAGAGTAATTCTCGGCCCGAGGCATGGGTGAGCTCATTGCCTCTAACTGCGCAGTGGCCGGGTATTCATATGAGCTGCTTCCATTCGCCATCTGAGCGTGAGAACGAGAGTTGTGTAAGAAGACGATGCGCAATGGGGTCAATGTAACCTTTACAAAAAACTTCGGTAGGCTGTTTTTGAATCTATTAGAACGAAAGTGGACCTTGGGTTTTGTAGGGCGAGGGCGATTCCTGCTTCTTCCATACTAGTTGTGTCTGTGTCCTGGGCTGATATACAATCAACCTGTTTTCCACAATGAATGACGCTTGCTGTATATTTGCCATTCACTGGTCCAGGTGCATCGACAAAGAAGGCGCCCTCAGTGTCTGAGTAGTTGTCGTGAACTTTTGCCCGTGCCCGACATCGATGGTCGTGGAACTGAGGATGCATGTTGCGTGGAAGTGGTTTGATGAAGTCCTGCCTCCATTCATGTGGGATACGTTGTTTTCCCCTTCTCTCAATAGGGGCTTCGATGCCAAGTTCTCATAGTGTTTTCCGTCCCGTTTTATGATGGCGAGGCGCATTACTTGGTTCGTGTAGTGGGCATGGAAGAGTTCTGATACGGTATTGCGGAGCCCTATTTGAAGCAGACGTTCCGTTAGGGTCCACGGGGGAATGTTCAGAGCCTTTTCAAGAGTCACACGTATGACTCTGTCTATTTTGTGCTCGTCTGCTTTCAATACCCTCAGGTAAGTATAGCTATAAGTTATGCGGCTGATAACAAATGCCTGAATGAGTCGCATTATGCGTTCTTTCATCTCTCATCGTCAGTTAGCCACCCGACTAATCATGCGAGAGATTTGTAGGTAGGACGCTTTTAGTTTGTTAGAAGTTTAGTTAGTTTCAGTTAGAAGTTTGTGAAGAATGATTCGATATAACAGAAAGTATTATGTCCACAGCCCGTTTGCGACAAGTGTGATAGGATGGCGAGGGTCACATTGTCGAAGGTACACTGCAGCTCAAGTGTGAGAACCACTTTATCGTTGCTGGGGGTGCTCAATGTGATTGAGGATCTCAACGTGAAGTTGCATCAGGGTATCATCTGTAGATATGTGTGGGCGTAGAGCGTACATCAAGTACGCTTTACAGAAAAACATTTTTTCACACACCATCTACGCTACATGGTGTCTGCACAAATGTTTTGCTTTGAAAAAAAAAATACTGACAGTTTGTCGCGGACATTGTTTTCATTCTCCCACACACAAGAAGTGATAGAGATGGGCTGGTGGTTGTCGGTGCTGATGGCTTTACCAGGTTTTAAAGTAAAAGTTACTAGTGTTAACGTAATCTAAATGCATGTCCGTAGGCAGGTTCTGCGAGGTTGACTAGAAGCTTCACCAGCACCTTGACACGGCCAGATGCTCTACCTCATTTCACTTTAGACAAGGCCGCCCTTAGGTCAGGGAGCCTAAACGGTCGACCTAACTCGGTGTTTCTGGAACCTGCATATAAGTACGCTTGACCACGGGGTTCCTTATGTACGCTCAAATATTTTTCGTGGAGTGCATCGGTCATTTTGGACGTGTCTGCGTGAAAAGCTATGTTTAGCCTTTTGAAGGCGGTACTGTGTAGCGGTACAGGTTTGTGCCAGACCAATAAGGACGCAGAAGAGGCACCACGTACGGAGACTCCACATTTATCGAGCTGCCCGGTTATATCAGTCCACTCAATTGTTGTCGGTTAGTTCAACGCAGTACTCAGCCACCTGTTGGGTGATCTCCGTGATGCGAATTTTGTGTTGCTGATTGTGTTTTTCACGATGCCAGGCTGTGTCATGCCTCCAAACGGCAGAAGAGGTGGTTGTCCCCAGCCGTGTTCACCTCTGAGAGTTCGACATTTTGTTCCACTGATTTCAAGTTTCATACCGAATGCTGGAAACACGCTGAGCATCTGTGGTCGACTATCAATGGGGGGCTTGATTAGGTAACTATGAACCTCTTCTAATCGGCTAGTTTTGTGCGTGCCAGTGGTCTCATGATTGGTCTGGTAAAAATTGTAGTGTCTATTATGCGAACGTCACTTCCGCGGTGGTGGTACAATCTGCACGGCGACTATTTTGCGTAAAGGTTTGGTCCAAGCAGGCATCTTGTGTAACAGAGCTTCCTATACCAGAGGGTTGCGCACGATCTGTGTGAAGTGTTAGCCTATTGTGGACTCTAGTTTCGCCAACTTACGTCCACGTGTCCCTTCACTTGTGTAAACCCCAAAAGAGCCGAGAGCGTGAATGTCTCGGACGATTATGAGAGGATCCTGCTTCGCGAACTTCAAGGTTACCCTGAAGATTCCTGCAAAGAGAACATTCGGTAGCTTTGGTAGGTAGTAAACGTACACAGTAAATGTTAAGTATGTGTAATGAGGGTTCCTGTTTGCGTAGCGGGCGGTCGACACCATTAGAGTGGAGGAACTTACGCCATGATCCTTCACGTAAACAGAGGTGTAACCGTCATGAGGTGTAACATTCATGTACACAGAAGCATCTCTGGGCATTCCGCTGGTACACCGAGTATAGTTGGTGAGCGTGGCCCCGTGCCCAGGCTCCTCAAGGGTCATTACAGCACGTAGCCCGGCAAAAGTTTTAAGAAAAAGGCGTAGATCGGCAGGCTTGGTTCGTGCTTAGAAAACGAGGCACTTCAACTGTATAAATTGGTTAGGGGTCGAATAGGGTTGCGGGTGATCGCGATGATCGAAGGTAGAGGTGATAGTTCGGAAATAGGAGTGTCCTTCCTACTGGACAGTGTTCAGGCGAGAGGTTGGCAATACTGCGGGCCGAGGGGAAGTATTATTCGGCCCCCCCCGCACAGCATCAGAACCTCACCCCGTGGTTGCTTACTATCCCGATGTCGACGTGGCAGTTTTGATATGAAGTGGGAATTTAGTTCGTAAACTGCCCCCTTGAGACACAATGATATATATATATATATATATATATATATATTATATATATATATATATATATATATATATATATATATATATAAAGTTTTTTACGCTATTGTCAATTCGCGAAGCTTTGGTGAATTTATTTTTCCTCTCTCGTGATTTGGCCTCCAGTCCCCGCTGTGTGGACTTCGTCCAGCTTAAGCCCTCCTCCGCCTGAAGACGTCGCCGACCTTTGGTGTCTGTTACCTTTTCCCCATTGTAAGCGGTCTGCGCCGATACTTTTTGAGGTGCCGACTGGCGTAAGTTTTGAGCGGGCAAGTACGCTTCTCAGGGCAGGCGAGTGGAGGCAACTGAGCAAATACGATTCTTAGGATACATTCCGTAAGCTGACAAACTTTCTGAGTGCTTAACTAAATGCGACATTAATTTGCGTTTCCAAGGTTGATATTCCGGAGTTGGCTTGAGTTTCGAGCACGCTCAATCTCGCCTAAAGTGCCACGAGGGTGCCCGCAGCCTGTCGTGAAGGGTGGTGCCTCTGCTGCGGGTGGTGCAGAGCTGTTTGTGGTTGGGGAAAATTTCGAGGGTCTCTGCGATTGCGTGGCACTGCTGAAAAAAAACACAACATGAATATCACATACTTGAAGGAGTCTCCTCAACACGCGTAATATTCTGTTGCAATTGTGCTTGTTCGCGCCAGGTGTCCAGACATGTCAATGGCGTGCCCAAGATGCATCCTACAGAAATGTGTGATGAATTGCATTGCAAATGAGCCCAGAAAGTAATTAGACGAATAAAGCCATATACCGATCAATAACTTTATCGCTTTTTTTTCTTTTTCTCTTTACAGGTGCTTGACGGACGCGAACAAATGGCAACCCTAGCGGAAGCAAAGGAATCACTTTTCACTCATGAACAAGGTAAATATATTATTGTAAACTTAAAAAAAAACTAAAATAACAGTGGGAACGTTGACCGGAAACGCATGCGTATAATAGCGCAGAACTAGAGCTGTTCACTGGCCGAATTTCAGAGCCCGAGCCTTGCCCAGGCCCGCTGCCGCAGGCACGATGCTGGAGGGCTGCGAACCCTCCCGGTCCAGCCCGACGTACGAAAACAAAAAGTTCGAGCCCGGCCTGGTCTGGCCTGTCATTATGAGGGTTTTCTAGGGGGACAAGATGTGGTTTTCCGATAATGTGGTGTTTTATTCAAACACCAAAGTGAGACATAAGCAGACGGCATATGAAAGTCTTTGTGCAGCAATTACATGTGTAAAAAATTGGCCCCGTATCTGCGTGCAATCTGCAATTGTTGTCGAAAGACTGGAGAGAGTTAACAAAACATTTATTTGATGTTCTGCGCAAGAACATCGGTGAATTATATCCCGGAGGCGCTGTGTTAGAGTACTCGAGCGTGTAGCGGAGGTGAACGAGCGCATCAAGTCACGTCACACGTGAGACATGAGCGCCATCTGGCAGTTTCTCTTGGAAAACAAAGCACGTGGCCGTGCGCGCCCGTCTCAGAGGTTATAGGTGTAGAACGCGAGGCGACGGGTAGGTGCCACCACCATCTCGTCTTAGCAAAGCGTTGGAAACACTCCCCGTTCCGTGCAAGCGTTGCATGGTAAGGGCAGCATGATAAGCGCTATATACGGTCCTTAAAAATTTTTATGTATACGTTTTCTAGTAAGAGTTGCATATGCAGAATATATGCGTGTTCTTATGGTGCCCCAGACATGCGCAATAGTTGCTTTTTTATTGACAATTGTACAAGCATGAACGCTCAACATTGAGCAACATTGGTGGTCGCTGCGGATGGGGTCGGCCGTTTCAAGTACCCGATGTGGGTAAGAGTGGACAAACAGACAAATGTACAGACAGACAGACAGACAGACAGACAGACAGACAGACAGACAGACAGACAGACAGACCAAAATTTTTGCGTCGAAGGTCCGCAAGAAAGACTATTGTCTTTAAAATAAGCTGGCCAAAGACTTGGACTTCAGTGAAGTGTGGCGCTCCTACGTCACATATGCCACCCAACTGAAGCTCCGTTTGCTGCTTGGACTGGCAGCCAGAATTGCCAATATCTTTTTCGCAAGCAAAGCAAGCTTGGAATATTTAGACTGCTTGTTCTTCCAGAAGTTCTACCAACTAATCCTTCCTAGTACCTCAGATGTAGGATAGGAGATTATTTCATGCATAGATAAGCCCCAAGCTTATCTAGTGTAGGTACGCCCTCTCCCCTTACGTTTGAAATGGCTAAAGGAAAGGCGAAACGAAAAAAATTGGCAGATCCCACGTATAGTGGGAATCGATGATATGCGAAGCACGAATGAGGAAGGTTTATATGTCAGGTTAAAATCAAAGCAACGTTACGAGGCGGAGGTAAATTATGCCGTACACAACTTCCATGTCATATTTATTATGTTTGGACGTGTCATTTACCTTCATCGTCTATTCACGCCACCAGATACCAAATTTAGTATATGTGGAGCTAACGAAACGGCCGCGAGCATGCTATGAGTATAGTGTGTAGTCATGTTTTACATGACACGAACATCATGAGTATCATGTTCGGACGTGTCATTCAACTTCGCCGTCTATTGAAGTCTTGCAATACCAATTTGGTATCTGTGAAGCTAGAGAAACGACCGCGAGCGTATCATGAGCGTGGTATGTAGTCATGTTGTTACATGACACGCATCTCTTGACTATCATGTTTGCACCAGGCACATACCTTCGTCGTCCATTCACGTCCCGTAAAACCTAACTTCGAATATGTGAAGCTAGCGAAATGGCAGGGAGAGCATCATGAGGGACCAATATACTGCGACGTAACGTTGACGAGCGCACGCTGGGTGCAGCGACGCTATGCAAGCAAAACGCAAACACTCTATAGTCTGACGCCAGATGCGACCAGTGTCCGTCGGTGCAGCCCGGCGGCCACCGGTGCGAATTGTGACATGCTGCATTTCGCACCAACGACGTTACCAAGAATGCACTGCGTCTGCCTAGCTCGGTGACGAAGGGACGCTGGGCCTGCTCAAACGCGCATGCGTCAAAGCAACGCAGTGCAGCGCGTGCCTGCGAGTATATGCCAGGCACATCGGCGCCTGGCGTGGCATCGCCGGCATGACGCGACGAAACGAATGCTGGAGTACACGCGCACCGGGCCACGTCTAAGTGTATTGGCGCCTTGAGTGTGGCATGTAGTCATGCTCTTACATGACATGCATCTCATAATTATTATGTTTGCACAAGTCTCATACCTTCGTCATCCATTCACGTGACGTAATACCAAATTTGGCATATATGAATCTAGTGAAACCGCACCGAGTGCATCATGAGTGCGGAATGTAATCATATAGTTACAAGACACGCATGTCGTGATTATCATGTTTGGACATGTCATTTACATATGCCGTCCGTTCGCGTCACGTAATACTGAATTTGGTACATGTGAAGCTAGCGAGACGGCCACGAGCGCATCATGAGTGTATCTTGTATTCACGTTGTTACATGACACGCATCACATGATCATCATGCTTGTACCAGTCACATCCATTTATCATTCATTCACGACTCTTAATACCAAATTTGGTGTATGTGAAGCTAGCGAAACAGCTGCGAGGGCATCATAAGTGTGGCTTGTAGTCATAATGTCGCATGACACGCATCTCATGATCATGTTTGTACCAGTCACATACCTTCGTCATCCCTTGGCGTCACGTAACGCCGAATTTCGTATATGTGAAGCTAGTGAGATAGCTGCGAGCGCATCATGAGCGTGACGGGTAGTCATGACTCATGACTTACATGACATGCATGTCATGATTTCCACGTTAGGGTCTGTCGCTTGTGTTCGCCATGCAATCATGTCATACCATACCAGCTTTGCGATATGTCATGTGAACGAGATCACCGCAAGAGGAGCAAGACCATGAAATGTAAATCATGACATTCATGACATACATGTCATGATTTTTTGTTATGACTAGTCATGTATGTTCTTCATACAGTCATATTATGCCACACCAAGTTTGGTATCGACACCATTATCCAAACGGCCAGGAGAGCTAAAAGCCGTAGGCGGCTAGATAGATAGATAGATAGATAGATAGATAGATAGATAGATAGATAGATAGATAGATAGATAGATAGATAGATAGATAGATAGATTGACAGACAGACATACAGACAGACAGACAGACAGACAGACATACAGACAGACAGACAGACAGACAGACAGACAGACAGACAGACAGACAGACAGACAGACAGACAGACAGACAGACAGACAGACAGACAGACAGACAGACAGACAGACAGACAGACAGACAGACAGACAGACAGACAGACAGACAGACAGACAGACAGACAGACAGATAGATAGATAGATAGATAGATAGATAGATAGATAGATAGATAGATAGATAGATAGATAGATAGATACGCTCAAAGTCGCCGAAGTTCGCTAAGAAATGCTTCGCTTTTAAAAGGGAAAGGGGCGGTCACGGAGCAGGCGATTCGTGGTGGAAAACAGTTTCGCCTACATTGTGGGCTTGTTTACGGGTCTGCACCTGGCACGGTCCTCCCGACAAAAAACAATGAAGCCCGCGCCCGGCCCGGGCCCGAGATGAGAAGAGGTCAATCAGCCCGAGCCCGGCCCGTGGAAACAGGTTCAGGCTTTCGGGTTACCCTAGCGGAAGCTAAGAAATTGCTTGTCACACACGAACAAGGTAAATGAAATATTCAAAGCTTAAAAAAGTGTGAAAATAAACACAGTTGGGACGTTGAAGGGAGAAGCGTGTGTATAATAGGGCCGAAATATCTTTCCACGGACCGAATTTCAGAGCCCGAGCATTGCATGGGTCTACTTACTGCACCAAAATCCCACCCTAGAACCCGACGAATTTAGAGACCCTAGCGCAGCCCAGCCCACAGGCCGAGCCGTGGTCGGGCTTTCGAGCTACCTGAAGCTCGTGCACACAGCTAGGCGGAACAAGCTAGCCACTGTGTAAATACCTCACGCGAATACATTGTTTTTTTTTACTCACTTATTCACTCGCATGAAGTGGCAATCACGGGTCCGATTATTTAACCCCCGCCCTATTACTTATCAGCGTGGCAAGTCGCCACTAAGCCACTGTGTCAGGTAACAACAAATTTCATAACACGTGAACCATAGCCAAAGTGGTGAAGTTGTTCGAAGCCAGACGTGCAAAAACCAGGCAAATCCGCACCCCGCCCACCGTTTCTTTACGTGACCATCGTTTACCTCAGCTCATTAGGGAAGAGGAAAATTGGTCTCCAGGTAGTGTGCGTCGAAGTATCAGAGTCATGTCAAACTAGCGTATATGGAGAGACACCGTATACGCTAGTGGAGTATGGGGAGTAGCCAGGGTAGTGATTGAGGAGGGGTGAACAAAACGTTTCAGTTGAAAGTTAGTGCTAGTCCCGTTGTGTCTTTATTGTTTCGATCTTCTAGTGCAACGATATATTTTGATGCAATTAACCAGCTAGCCCCAAAAGCTATTAAATCATTCGACGTGCCTAAACAAACACTCTGAATACTGGCGTGTGCTGAAACCACGCACAAATTATGGTTTTCTGACATTGCGTTATTGCCCACCGAATACACTAAATAAATTAATAATTAATTGTGAAAATGTTCGTATCCTCTAATATTTCGAATTTATATATGCTTCATTAGTTTGTGTGTAGTATTACTTTCTGTTTGATTAATTCTTTCTTGCGATGTATAGCATATGCGCTACTGCCTAGTATAAGTTTGTTTAACGTTTTGTTCCGATGCAAAGCATATGCATTGCTGCTTTAAACTTTCCTGTATTTACTTTGCTTTTGCCGTTTTGTTGCCACAGTTGCCATGGGGATATGGGGCTTTGTCAAGCTGTTTTATACAGCTTTTTCCCTCTGTCCCAGCCACCTACTGTACAACTGTGCGTGGTAAAATAAACTAAACTCAGACTCAAACTCAAATATAGAGAAAGGTCTCTTTCCACTCCGATACCCTTCCTGTCTGAAAAAGCTTCCTGGCTACGCGTCTCCCGTTACGAGACCTGTACGTTTCTTGGTCGCACCACACTTTTCTTGTAGGCTTTTTGTTTTGTGCGTTGATTAAATATGCGCCAGGTCTTCTTTCAGGTGCCTCGTATGCTGCTCTGATACAGCTCGGTTGATACATTGCGAATCAAGTCTGTGGAAATACTGCAAAGTGGCGAAATGGTTAAGAAAGGGAAATTGACAACCGACGCTTCGTAGCACGAAGCCACAAGGGTTTGGTCCTGGTCTGGGATTGTACACCGGGCCACGAAGAGTTTCGCGGCAACTAAGAGGCCTTCTTTCCGAAAGATCCTTACGTATTTCAGTGTGACGTCATGCTACTAGCAGGTGGTTGCTAAGTTTCCTTGCTTCAGTATAGAAACATGTCTAAATCTTTTTCTCGCTTTTCATCTCAGACGCGAGCTTCAGCGTTCCCTCGAGACAACGTCTGTAAAAAACTCAATTCACTTGGAGTGGCATCGATTCATAAGATGAACCTTCCAAACTGGCCTTTTCGTTCCCACCTACTCATCGCGTGACTTCACATTGATCTCGTCTAGTGGCGCAACCTCCACGGAAACCTTAAAAAAAAAAGAAATTGCGCTGGCCGACATCATTGCACCTAGTATCCTCACTCACTTCTTTTTACTATTTTTGTTCATCCATTAGTTCGTTTAGCGAGGAGGCTTGACCTTTTTCTGCAGTCTCGGTCTGCCTTCGCGCTCACGAAACCGGCGCTAAAGCATCACCGTGCGGTTTCTCGCCACACGCAAAGGTCAAATCGGTGAACTACAGGTGTCGTCGTCTCGAGCTTACAGAGAGTGGGAGGGGGGAAAAGAAAGTAAAGAAGTGGAGAAATGACATCGGAAGCGTAGGGCATTTTCCGGAGCCGCGAATGCGCCCGCCGCTCGCAGCGACGCGTTGATGTGGTTCATCCATCAGTCGGTGCGTAGGAAGCGCGGCGTTTGTCGACTGCACCGCTACAGGTCCACAGGGTGTTGTCATGAATAAAGGAAGAAAGAGGTACCGTAACAAATACCGCACTCTGTGACTCGCTTTAGCCAACGCGTCTCTCCGTATATACGGCGCACGTAAAA
This sequence comes from Rhipicephalus microplus, assembly GCF_013339725.1. Classification (NCBI taxonomy): domain Eukaryota; kingdom Metazoa; phylum Arthropoda; class Arachnida; order Ixodida; family Ixodidae; genus Rhipicephalus; species Rhipicephalus microplus. Next base: position 70,266,903 of record NC_051175.1, read on the forward strand.
GACCCCATACACTGCGCTGACTACAGCTCGTCCGAATAAGGTTTGCGTTTATATGTGCTGTAAATACAGGCACTGAGAAACAATCTCGCGGTGTCGCGCTGCACGTCTGCGTCGTAACAATGGTAACAAAACTGAGCTGAATTTGGTTTCGTGTACAATATGGCTGCTCGTCTCTCTGTATCTCTCTCTGTTTCCCTGGTTTTGAGTAGGCGGGACTTATAATGCTGTACAACACGGAGGCGTCAGTTGAGGATAGTTTAGTCATCCGCAGAGGTGCGGACGTTTGTATTCCGCGTAGGCAGAAATGACATTTTGCGTGAATTGTACACCATTGTGGGCTAGTTTTATGAGTTAGTTTTGAGCGGGGTTGTCGATTCCGGAACAAAGCGGTTCTTTGCGGTAATTGATTTACAGCTCCTCGCAAACGTGTACTGCCCTTATGCAACATTTAGCGTCAAAAAAGAAAGAAAAATAAGTTTTTGCCGCACATCTGTGGAGATGGCATTGCAAAGCGCGCGGGTTTGTTGTGATCTGTGCTAGACCTCGGTCGCGCAAGGCGTCACGTGGTCGGTTACGTCAACTCGTCAAGTCACTGAAGCTTTCGAGACAAACACCACAGCCGTACGGTGTGTTTTCATTTTTCCACCATTGCTATTTTGTCCTAATTACTTCAGGTTGTAGACTGATCTCTAGGCTTAGGCCTCTCTTTTTTTTTTGGAGAGGAATTCGGAAATATTGCACTCGTTGCGTATCCGAAAACGTGAGAGTGTCTCAACGAATGTCTGACATTAAAGTGTAGCTTTAGGTTAAATGGTTGTCTCCGTAATTACAGACAAATGGGGTTTAGACTCTCACAGATCACCACGAATTCTGTCGCTGCCTTCGTTTGCCGGCGACTCGCACGAGGGTATTGAACTTGCTTTAATTTTTGCCGTATTTACGAAGTATTTGGAACTATATACTCGCCATATTTGATGTCTCCTCTAGGTAGATGCATATATGCTTGAAAGAATGTTTTTGCGATGTGTATTAGAATGCCTATTGCTGCGATAAGTTTATTAATGTTGGATGAGCTTATATTAGATCACATGTAATTACTTTTGTTCGACACAGTTTATGTAAAAACACATCGTCGCAGGGTCGTGACGTGGACTAACGGAGCAGGCTTTAGGTACAAGATGAAACTGTTTATTTGACTTAACTTGAGGCCCGTAAACTGAAGGTCAGATTACAACGATAGCCACTGGCACAGATAGCGGCAGAGGGAGCGTCGGCCATCGATCAACTGAAAAGTGATTGATATGTGGTGTTTAGCGTCCCAGAACCACTATATGATTATGAGAGACGCCGTAGTTGAGGGCTTCGGAAATTTGGACCACCTGGGGTTCTTTAATGTGCAGCCAAATCTGAGCACACGGGCGATCAACTGAAAAGTGGTGAAGCGCGTCGGCATTTATACACGTGCCGTCGAATATTCAGCGTTACCGCTAGCGGGCACGCAGGCGGGGGTCGGAAACTTCCTGTACCTCACATGTACTCGCTCTAGCATACTGATACGCATGTGGCACCGCCACTTTCTACCATTGGCCGCTGCCGGGCATCCTACTAGAATTAAACAACGAACAAAACATTTCTTTCACGACGTCACTGGTTAGGTCCCTAAACAGAGAGAAAGGGCGAAAAAAATCGAGAGGAGGGAAGGGGGTTGCCGTGAAATCCCTTTTTATACCACTTCCCATGTAAGCGGAATGCGCTTGTGCCTTCTTTCAGGCCCGCTGGCTGTTTGGACGACACGGCCACTCGTAATTTTTGTTAACCGTATATTTGAAAAAAAAAAAAACACATGCTTCTGAAGTGGTGAAAGTGATGCTGACTGGTTTCACAGGCATACTAAAGTGGATCAGCACAATTAAAATAAGCTTTTTATTACACGTTTTGTATGAAAGAAAAAAAAACAGAGACATCTATCAAAGCCGGCAAATTTGCTGTGCTTACAGTGCTGCCTTCCCACACCACTCATAGTCACTCACCATTTGATCACGTGACCAAACGAAACTGGGGCGCGAGTTGCAGCTTACATTTCGTCTGCTAGGTGCACATGTGTGTGCATGTGTGTTCTACTTTCTTCCTCATGGGCTCGTCACAACCATTGTCACGATTGCCGTCACCGCTGTGTACTAGTGATTTAAAAAAATAATAATTTAATTTAGAGCACTAGGAGCTTGCTCTCTGTAGTACACAAGCTATTTACAAAGGTGATTGCTAACTGAGTAAAGAAAACATCAGAATTCAATCAACCAAAGGAACAAGCAGGATTTCGAACAGGCTACTCAACAATCGACCACATTCATACTATCAATCAGGTAATATAGAAATCCTCAGAATATAACCAACCACTATACATAGCCTTCATAGATTACGACAAGGCGTTTGATTGAGTAGAAATATCAGCCGTCATGCAGACACTGCAGAATCAGGTCGTCGATGAAGTGTATATAAACATCCTCAAAGAACTCTACTGTGGATAAACTGCTACCATAGTGCTTCATAAAGAAAGCAACAGAACACCAATCAAGAAGGGTGTAAGACAGGGGTACACAAACTCCCCAATGCTATTTACCGTGTTCTTACAGGAGGTTTTCAGAAGCCTAGAATGGGAACAGTTAAGGATAAGAGTTAATGAAGAGTATCTTAGTAATCTGCGCTTCGCCAATGACATTGCATTGCTGAGTAGCTCAGTGGAAGAATTGCAACTCATGATTACGGCGTTAGACAAGGAGAGCAGAAAGCTGGGTCTTAATATTAATCTGCAGGAAACGAAAGTAATGTACAACAACCTCGGAAGAGAGCAGCGCTTCGAGATAGGTAATAGTGCACTTCCAATGTAAAAGACTATGTCTACTTAGGTCAGCTAATAATCGTGGAGCCGAACCACGAGATGGAAATAACTAGAAGAATAAAAATGGGGTGGAGCAAATTTGGCAAGCGCTCTCAAATTATGACTGGTAGATTGCCACTATCCCTCAGGAGGAAGTATGTAACAGCTGTATCTTGCCGGTACTTAGCTACGGAGCAGAAACCTGGAGACTTACAAAAAGGGTTCAGCTTAAATTGAGGATGACGCAGCGAGCGATGGAAAGAAAAATGGTAGGTGTAACCTTAAAAGACAAGAAGAGAGCAGCATGGATTAGGGAACAAACGGGGGTTAAGGATATCATAGTTTAAATCAAGAAGAGGAAATGGACATGGGCCGGGCATGTAGCGTGTATACAGGATAACCGCTGGTCATTAAGGGTAACTAACTGGATTGCCAGAGAAGGCAAGCGGGTTAGGGGGAGACAGAATGTTAGGTGAGCAGATGATATTAGGAAGGTGCGGGTATAAATTGGCAGCTGCAAGCACAGGATCGGGTTAACTGGCGGAACATGGGAGAGGCCTTTGTCCTGCAGTGGACGTAGTCAGGCTGATGATGATGATGGTTAGTATTCTATTATTGAGAGAGACAAGCTCTGCGAACAACTTTCCAGACACCATCCCGTGTTTATAAAAAAAATGTTAACAATTTAGAGTACAAGGTACTCAATTATGTGAGGGCATACATCCGTCATGTGGGCCTCACAACTGATGAGGCCGTGAATTAAAAATTTAAAATCACTTTGGTTCGTAACGTCGGGAAACATATTGACTTCACTCCTATGCAAAGCATTGTTTCTGAAACTCGACGCCTGGACGAGAAGGCACCTGGGGACTCATGCTTGGACTATGCTGGTTAGTAAGAACACAGAAACGAAAGAAACGTTCTGACGAGACAGGCGCTTTTCTCCTTCTACACAAAGAGTTTCGAAGGCTAACAGCAAGTAGTATAGTCGTAGTAGTGGAGAAACTTTATTACGGTGTGAATGGCAATGACCACTGCCATCACACCAAGTGTCCTTGCAAGAATAACAGCGCTCGTGAAAGTTTAGTGTACACTTAACTGTTTAGAAAAAAAAAATTATTTGCATAATGTAAGGAAAAGAAAGGTATCATAACATTCCAGTAATAAGGCACATACACTTCATCGCATCTATGTGCCACGACAAACATCACTACGTTGCAATGAAGACATCAATGCTCTAATATACATGACACTCTTGGCATATATGTACACAAGAACTCAATGCAACATCTTGATACAAGGGTATAATGAAGCAATAGAATCACTGCAACAATTAATTGCAAACGAAATCTTGAGTAACTAATAAACGGGCGCGGCTTAGCACCACGTCGGTAAAAAAATCAGTTTTATCATTTCGTGTTCAACATTGACAGAAGGGCACGACCAATGCCGCAGAAACTCGTTCTCCCCGAGAAAGAAAAGCTCCTCAGAGCGTAACGCGAGGATCTCTCGTCTCATTCGGCTCAATATGTTGCATGGAAGTGCTATCGGCATTGCGATCGGCTAGTTTCTATGTGTTGAAAAAAAGAAACCTACCATCTGTCTCAACTCTAGGAAGTGGTTATCTGCATCTGGTAATGTAGCTTTGGTCCAACGTGGGCAGGAATGTTTTTTTTTACAACACTGATTTACTACAGAGCACTGTTCCTTTTATCGACAACCGACCAGCAGAGAAAACAGAGACATACACGTAGTGTAAAACTGTCAATCTATATTAACAGCTTCATTTACAACTGGTACATGGACATACGAGCAAGCATATAACCCAGAATATGTGAACCAATGTAAAAATTATCACCGATCACGAGTAGGACACGTCCTATTTCACCCAGTCACGTTTGTTACGTTGGTGCCCATAGTGCTCTTACGGAACTTGTGTTGCCAAATGAGGCTTAACAGTCAGAGGCATGGAGAGGCTTGAAGCCATAACAAGTTTTTTAAGAGAAAACGTCGCCGGAAGCTGTGTTTCGGCAAGTTGGCTTGTCCTCGTCAAGGAAACCGCGTTGCCTTGGCGAAACGTTCTTTTGTCAGAATGTTGGCTCCAGCTACATTCACTGTAATGATCTTTAGAAGCATTTAGTCAATCACATGTATCTGACTGACAGAATTTGAACTAAAAACTCAAACCCCGGCTAGACGAATTTAACTAACAGGAAAGATTCTATAATTACTTGAAAGTCATTCGAACAACATGCCAAAATCAAAAGAAGCAAAAACCTATTCAGCCGAGCCAACATAAATTCAAGCATTTTAACAAACGCATTTTGCTAACAGCAACTTGGCCGCGGGCTTCACCAATTAGTCTAGTGACACTGCACTTTTGTCAGTCCAGTCAGGCTTGCACAGAACTGGCTTTACTCATGTACTCATGCAAAAGCAATACCTGCTCAAATAAATGGTGGTTTTGGGACGTTAAACTCCACATACCGATCAATCACATCAAATAATAGTCTAAATACTTGTGCTCAGCCGTTGCCACTAGGAAACCTCGGAAACCTTCGCGAATCAGGGAACCCAGAAGTTAACGCACTGTAGAGCAGCGCAAAACAAGTGAGGCTTCTATTTAGTCTTCTTCGTCTGATGCGTGGTTTACCTGATTCAGTAGGCCAACTGCGGCTTCCATTTGCCGCATGGTGCAACAAACGTCTTATCTTTGCCGTAATCATACTTGGCACGCTAACCGAGTGAGACAGCCGAGCGCAATCGAACATGTGATATCACTCAGCAATTGGCAAGGGGGACGGAGGCAAGTGCTAAACACAAGTCTTCCCGCGCTTCGCCCGATTAAAAATTCATACAATAGGGAATAAAAAAAGATGAATCAACAAATGATGAATGCTCTAGCCCAGGCCAGTAATTCCTCGTTGCATCCTTACAAAGTTTATTGCTTACCTACCTTACAGTTGAGTCAAAATTTCTTTACACGTAAAAACTGGTGAAAGACAACAAATTCGAACATCCACGTTAACCCCACTTCATTCAACTACATCTTACGATGCTCGGCAACCGCTACGAGCGCACATGTTCCCCGAACTGAAACTATAGCGCTGAATTTCCGGGGACTGCCGCAGGTTCCACAATAATCTGCAAGGTTCGCGAAGTCAGCGGTAATCTTAACAAAACAATTCACTACAGTCGTTAAGCTTCTCGAACACTGCAGGCGCGGTTTGCGCTGAGGATTACTGACAGTGTAGCGGGGCGATAACAAAACTTTAAAAATTTGGCTATATCTAATAGAAGCAGAAAATAAACTTGACTCTCACGAGTTATTGAAATATACATTCCACTACTTCAAGTGTATACCACCTCTGCCTTATAACTATCTGTATTTTTATAGATAAATGACGACGTGTGTATTCAACCACACTGTTTCATTCTTCTCTACTAGTTTGAATATTTTCCTCTTTCTCATAATTTGATAAACGCTCTCGTCGTCGTTCCGGCCACACAAATAAACGCCCGTGCTTCAAAAGGCCCCTGGCAAAATAACTGTTTGAAGGACAAGATCTTAACCAATCCTGAAGCCGAGCATATAATTAGCGAAGGCGAACAGCGAATGGCAGGAACACTTACGAAAGTATAACTAACTTTCTGAATCCAGCCCCAGAACTGCAGGCAGTTGACTCCACCACTAATGCAGCGTTGATGTTTTGCTTGTTTGCTTTTCCTGCCATATATGGCATGTACCCACTCTGGGGAATTGGCCAAGAATGCGGCTTGATGATGATAATGATGACACGTGACGTATACACTCAAGGGGATCGGCCAAAAACTGGTTACATGAGTTAGACATTTTCAGTATTAAATATTTATTAGAAAAGTAACGAACATAAAACGAAAATAATGAATGCGACTTTGAGACACTTCTTCTCCTTTTTCTTTTTCTTCTTCTTCAACATACACGTCATCGTGACACTCAATGTATTCGTTCACTCCCTCTCTCTCTTCCAGTGCATCTACTATCCAGGACGATCCAGGGAACGTGTATGCGAGAGGGGGGAGGATTCGACTACGACCAGTCCTGGATTTGTGCACTGTAAGCGGCTTCTTCTGAAACTTTTTTTTTTTTTCAAAAATGCTCGCACTCTGCCCTCAGAAAAAAAAACAAAACATGTGCTTGTCTCTTTTCGGCGATATTTCTGACTTGCCACGACTCACTTCAAGGAGGCTTTAAGAGTCCGTGTGGTAGAACATCCGCTTGCCACGCAACCGAGGCTGGTTCGTTCCCCACTTGGACCCTAGAAACCCTGGTTTGGTCCCCACTCTGCTCCACAATTTTTTATCATTTATTTGCTTTATTTGCATCGTTCAAGATTTTTCGGTCACGCATAAGATGATGATTTTTTGCCCACAACCAACGACGCTGACATCGATGCCGGAATTTCTGCGAAACGAGCTCTTTAACACTATCGCATTAATAAGGAAGGTGCACAGGAGGCGACCTCAAACAGTGTAAACACGAACATACGCACAAAAAATTAAGGATTGGAAGAACTTTCAACGTGTTCAAAGCTCAATACAGTGCGCACAAAGTTGACACACGGTTTCTCTGAGATGATGAGTTATTGACATAAAGCTTCCCTACTGCGTTCTTAATTATAGCCCCAACATAATTTGCAGTGTGTCTCTGTTTGGTCACCAACGCAGACTTCGGGCTTTCTATACGTGAGCTAATCGATACTTTATGCAGTGTGTCTCTGTTTGGTCACCAACGCAGATACACGCATTTGCAGTGTGTCTCTGTTTGGTCACCAACGCAGACTTCGGGCTTTCTATACGTGAGCTAATCGATACTTTACAATACAACTCGCACCACTTTCATGAATGCAGAATGTAAGAGGTACGTGCGCTTGGGTTTAGGTGCACGGTTAAACATCTCAGCTAGTTGAAATTTCCGGAGCCCACAACTACGGCCCCTTTCAATCAAATTGGGGTTTTATGGCGCAAAATCCAAACAACTATTATTACTACCACGTATCGATCCAGTTGATTCTGTTTTGTGGAATCAGCTTATAAATATTGGCCATGCTTAGTATTAGCAAGTAGACTTCATTGCTCATCGAGAAGTCTCTAAATATTATGCGGCAACAGCGGTTAAAGCCTCCGACATCACGCGAGTACGCAGTTCAGAAACTCTAAACTGTCACGTCAATCAATTAGGTCATTTATGGCTGTGTAACTTTATCTCTCCCCCCGTGAATACAGCCGATATGTCTTCGACATCCCTGGTACGTTTGTTAACCGAAATGGCCGGCAATACAGGAACAAAAGAGCAGGAGGACGAAATGCAAACAAGATGCTCCCTCGCGGTTTACGCAATCATAAAGGACCGCACCAAACAATCCCTGCTATGCAGTCTTTGCGAGCCGAACCTTTCATTTCCCTTTTTTTATTGCCTTATAATATCTGTCAGCGTTAATACTGAAAATGCGTATAATAAAGGGAGCTAACCGAGTCATTCCCGATAGAAAGGCAGCCGGTGTCTTTCACATTCATGACGCTTAATTTACCGAAGTGCCGACAGTCACTTAACCAAGAGGACAGAGAGGACGACGAAAAGCAAACACAGCATTTTCCCGTCAGTTCTGCAACGTTAGAGGAGTGCAAACAAACCCCAACCGTTCTTCATCAGACCTCACATTTTCTTTCTTTTGTGACGCCATATTAAGACATTCAGTGTTGCAGTACATCCTAACGACGAAAAGGAGTACGATAAAACAAAACGGCTGTGCGATGGCAACGCAAGCTTCGTTCAATGATGGCGTGAAAGGAGAAACTAAGAGCGTGGCCCAAAAGTGCTTAATAACATAGAGCGCGAGCGCAATGATACAGCAACGCCCCCTGGCGTATAATTCTAGCCGTTCAGGACGCAGCCCCACGCGACCGCGCCCCGCTCGTCAGTACTGTATAGTGATGCGGCGTACAGGGAACAGGTGCGACTGCTCACACGCATCTGCTGGCATGGTGATGCCTGCCGCCACTCTTTACTCCGAGCACGGTGCACTATACTCAACCCACACTGGCTTTCACAATCTCTGACGGCCATGCTGTGCGCTTCACTGACTGAGCGGATGACCTAACTACGGGGTGATCAAGAAAGACAGAAAGAAAGAAAGAAAGAAAGAAAGATAGAAAGAAAGGAAAGAAGAAAGAAGGAAAAAATACATAAAGAAAGAAATAAATAAAGAAAGAAGGAAATAAATAAATAAATAAAAAAGAAAGAAAGAAAGAAAAAAGAAAGAAAGAAAGAAAGAAAGAAAGAAAGAAAGAAAGAAAGAAAGAAAGAAAGAAAGAAAGAAAGAAAGAAAGAAAGAAAGAAGAATGATTTGAATGGTATGTTGGGTTTAACGTCCCAAAACCACCATAGGATTATGAGAGACGCGGAGGGCTCCGGAAGTTTCGATTGATATGTAGGGTTTAACATCTCAAAACCACCATATGATTATGAGACACGCCTCGGGAAATTGCGACCACCCGGAGTTCTTTAACGTTCACCCAAATCTAAGCACACGGGCTTACAGCATATTCGCCTCCATCGAATATGCAGCCGCCGCAGCCGGGATTTGATCCCGCGACCTGCGGGTCAGCAGCGAGTACCTTTGTGCTTAGACCACCGTAGCTAATCAAGAAAAAAAGAAAGAAAGAAAGAAAGGAAGAAAGAAAGAAAGAAAGAAAGAAAGAAAGGAAGAAAGAAAGGAAAAAACTGATTTGCTGTCGAAGGGTAGCAAACGGCCAGCGAAGCTGCCACGCTCACAAAATTTGAGCCACGAACTATACGTCTCCAAAAAGAGAGCGAACTGGAAACAATGTGCAGTAGCATGGGATGTTAACGGATATTCGAAACATGTACAAGCACATTTCCTCACAGAACAGGCCATGAATAGAATGGTACTTAAAGTGAGTGTTTTAGAAAGTAATGCAGTTGATTTTTTCCTAAGTGAAATCAGGAATAGTTCATAACATAAATTTAGTTTTTCTTAAAATGTCAGCGTAAGTGGTGCTTGCGAGTGCCGCTTACAACGCTTTTTGTTTTGTTCACTTGCAATCTGTTAGGCTGTGGTACCCTTGTGAGACTGTATGTTGCAAATATTTTGTCATTGATAGTTGCGTATGTCCACATATATGCGTGCTTAAAGCCTATCACTCAGGCTAGCAGTGGAGTGAACGAGTCAATAAACGGTTCAAGAATAAGTTGCATAAACGCTTTAGAATCAGGTTCTAATGTCGATCCAACTACGGTAAGCGTATCATCCATCTACAGTCACCATCAAAAGTTTAGAGTACATTTTAGGTCTGCGAAAACTTTAAATTCTCAGCAATTTGTGACTGTATTCAAATAAATTGGACAACAAGCAATTGCAAGCACTTCTCCTCGATTGTCAAGAATTGTGCAGAACTGACTTACGTCACCTCATTTGGGTTTCATCCGCTTTCTCATGAGTAGGAGCACACATCCAACACTCGCCATACGACGACATAAGACACTTTTGCGTTGTGCTACAATGTAATGATGAACCACAAAGAGCACCTGCGATTTATGCTACGCTATAAGGGCCTGTTTCTAAAGGTGTAGCAGAGGCTGAGCATCTCGCGTGAGGGCGACTCTATTTAACCTCTACTGATGACGTATTAACACGAAGTGATATTAGTTTAATATGCCTAGCTGTACACCGAGCTAACCCTTGGTCACCCATTTCCGAACTGTGGCCGAGAGTGGGCTTCTTCTAAATGAAGGTTCGATTCATTTATTGATATGGTCTAACTGCACTGTGTAAGCACGTTATCGGAACGGGGCGGAAATATGCATACGCAGTTTTTACTCGCGATTCGTGTCCTATGGACCTTCGACGCTGACTGTCCGTTCGTGGAGTGTGCTGACGAGTTCGCGCCGTGTCTCGCAGTTGCGCGCTGCCGTCCCTTCAGAAGCGGCACGTGGCCGTGGCGCGGCTCAAACACCCGGCCAACATGGGTCGCACGTGTCACGAGGTGCGCTTCTTCATACTGGTGCTGACTCCGAGCAAGGAGAAAGGCACCAAGAACGCCCTGGAGACGGGCCGCACGTTCGCCACCATCTTCGCCGACATGGACTTCCGGCAGCGCCTCCTGGAGGTGCACTCCGAGGCCGAGTTCAAGAACGTGCTGCTCAAACACGCCCAGGACCTGGCCGCCGAGCAAAGCAACCCCGTGCACCTGAGGGGATCGCAGGCACAGTTAGACTTCCCGGTAAGTGGCGGCGGTGATAGGCCGTCTCGATAGCACTCGCCGACTCTGAGGCACGACGGTTGGTGTCTATACAAAACGGTGGCACCCACAACCGGGAGCGTCACTCCTGACTTGCCCTAAGGCATAGCCCGCTGCTAAGCGCGTGTCCCTTATTGAACTGTTTGTGTGCACTGATAGCCTGACATACTGCGTAATTTGATTCCCTTTCATCAATATACTTTATTATTTTGTTCACGTCCATGTGGTGAAGATTGCAGTACTGCATGCTGTTCGGGTTCGTTTTTGCATATCTTACTGAAACTGTGGATCATGGACGTAAATAAAACAAAGGCAACTAGGGCCTTGGTTTGGAACAGAGGCAACTAGTGCTCTTGTTCACTGCAGTCTGTCTAATGCACCTTTCCCCGCCTTTTTTTTTAGAATACAGTGCCCTGTTCATGTTGCCCGTGTGGCTGGTGTTTTGCTGCGTGACAGTTTCGGTAAAATGCCCCATAGGTTCCTACCCCTGTTAGGGGTGTAAGCTTTAATCGCCACGCGTAAATAGCGATTAAAAAGCTGAAGAGATTTGAGAATACGTTTGCTCTTAATACATATCCGATAATATGGATATTACTTTGAACCAACAAGAATGTGCAGTGAGGGCGCAGTGACTTACCATACCACGCATCCGCACTGGCGAAGACTCCTCTTCGGCACCGCGGACATTGCTTCTCGCTGTATCAGAGCAAGATTGTGTTTGTAGTTTGGGGACATTATTGTGATTGTGATGTCTTTGTGGTTTGTGAACACTTTTTGACGTGTCTCTTGTGATTAAAACACGTATAGATACGCGCAGCACTCGCTTCACTGACCCACATGCGTGGAGATGAGACCATCTTGAGCAGCTCCCCCTTTCGGGGGGGTTCCCTCTCTCTCTTTCTTTCCTGCCTCACTCTTCCTCCCGACTTCCTCCTCTTCTCCTCCGCTCCAGCAGCAGGCCTCCAGAAGAAAGCGTGAGGTGAGGGCGTAGGCGCAGGGCACCCACCCGTAGCACTGTAGACGCAGTTCCATCCACGTCCAATGCTGAACGCTTGGCAAGCACGCTGGGGGCAGTGCACCCACCCGGATTGCGACTGCCCCCAGTATAAAGTCTTGTTACTTATTACAGGTTTTTAGGCACGGGGTCAGCATAATTTTATCTTGGGGAAGGGGGTAAACCATTTTGCATCGTGGCTGGGGGAGGGGAAGTGCTGGTGCAGTCTAAGCGAGAAGGGGAGGGTGCAGGTGCTGGTGTGGCTTGAGGGAGGCTAGTGCCCGTTTTGAAACCCCATGCCAACGCCCATGAGTTCAGGGAAGGCTAAGAAAGAACCTATGAACTAAAATGCGATGTCGTCACTACATTTCAGACAAATTGAACGACAGAAGGAAGGAACAGGACAGGGAAGAAGGGTATGAACGTTAATCACCTTATACAGATCTCTAGACAGGCAACAGGAAACATCTTGTTGTCGACGCCTTACTAGGTACTCAAAAAGTCGTTTCACCTAATTAATGAGCAAACAATATTCAATAGGAAGCACTCACACTGGTTGAAGAGAAGGTTGCTGTCTGGTGTGGACCTAGGCTATGATTTATTCAGGACTGTCGGAAAGGAGAAAAGCGTTCTCTGTGACACGAGTTCGTGCGGTCATTATGCTGAGCACGCATCCACTCAGTAAATCAGCTCTGACATTAATCTCAACTCGTACCACACGCATCCCTCTTGTGAACGTTATCTACATTTATGAAAACGGGGGAAAGCCTGAGACGCGCTCGCCCAAAGGTGCCAGCCATGCGATCAGCATTTGATTTGGACAGTAGCATCCCCGTGGTCCCTGCAGTAGTATCTAGAACCAGTAGATTTGTTACATAATGAACGCTGTCACCGTCAAAGTACAATGTTATTGACGCAAACTTTTGCCTTCTCTCTAACCCTCCCCTTTGTGCATTTAACGCTGCCAAATGGACTCGTACAACACAGCCCCGTAGGTGTCCCATCGCTCAAGGTCTTAGCGATGACCTGCGGCGACGGTTGTCGCATTACGTCAGCGACTATATAGATGGTAAGTACGCGCCTATTTCTCTCCGTCACTAAGTCTGCACTTTACAGTTCGCTGCTTCGATCACTGAACGTGCCAGCAACGCGTCTTTCTGGTGTATCTGTAATTAACACATGGCCAGAGAGACAGAGAACGGACAGTTATGCAGCAGGCGTACAGGCAGGGAGCACAGCCCTTATGTTTTCACAACAATGTAGACAACAAAAATGTGTAATTTGAGTCCCTCGGCGGACACCGTACAAGCCGTCTTCTTACGCTCTTCAAGCTCCTCAAGCGTCTGAAGCTCTTCAAGGCGCCTTTCATGCCACAAACGTGGACGTATTTGAACATATAGGGCCCAGTGCAGAGCTCCAGTAGGTACAGTGTACTTGATCACGTCTACCTCTGCATCTTCAGTGCAGCTAAAGTTTCACTCTGCCTTGGACATACGTAATTTCACGTTCACCTAATGGATGCCGAAATTATGGCCCTTTGTAGCTGTAATCCAGCCTGTAACCCCGGGATTTTAAGTTGCACGTGTAAAAACTTTAGCAGCATGTTACAGGTGTGCTATCGATGCAGGAGTGATATCGACATCTAAAACGGTCACAAAAGGAGAAATGATAAAGTTATAGAAAGCTGCAGCGAAAACCCTTAGTAGTTTATCAAGTAAAGGTCTGTCATTAGGACAATGTTTCATTCCATTTCAAGTGATCGTCTCTGAGTAAACGGTAATAGACAGAGCGGAGCACTAGAGAGCTTTAATCCTGACATCAAGCGTTTTGTACCCGATAAAGGCATGCTATTGCAAGCAAGTGTTCTGTAACAGCACATGATTGGTGCAGCGCATAAATCACCTCAACACTTGCCTCCTCCTCTTCGTCCTTCATCGCATCGCAGGAGTGGTAGGCCACCGGACAATCTACAAGACCGTCTCCACCATCTTCTTTCTCTATTTTGCCTGCCTTCTGCCAACCATTGCCTTCGGAGCGCTGAACGACACGAACACCAAGGGCAAGATAGGCGAGTGTCTTACAAACTCTCTCAATGAGTGTGCATGAGGAGCGTTCTGCCGCCATGACCCATGCCAAAGCTTATACATAGGCGATCAAAGCTATATCTTCATAATGCCTTACGGAAGACGCTAACCGCCTGCAGATAGCTCTCTGGAGCCGCTTTCGGGCACTAACTGGCCCCTGGGGAGCACAAAAAGTGGTATTGAAGTTACAGCAAGGACGCTAATTTGTACATCTTGCGCCGCAACATAGAGGACAGAGGCACCCCCGTCGCTGGCCCGTGCCTTGAGCCATCGTGGAGTTTCTGGCAAGGATGCGTTAAGCTGCGGCAGCGTTGAATCATAGTAGTGAGCTAGAGCCGCCGCCGCAAGAACAGCTCGAATTTATATATAGGTGGCGAGCGATTCGACGCTGGTGTACAATTTCGTTGGAGGGACAAGTTATTCTAGACAGACTGTAACCAACGGCGCATTAAGGCGAAAGCGTTATGTGGCTCATGAGTAGAAAGATCCGGTACCCGGTGGCGTCAACACGAATGGTGCTAAAAGTCAGTTGTTTGTAGTTAGTGTCTCGTCAAGGCATTGGCTTTCAGCTATGATTTTCTTAACGCTAGGTAAAGGGATTGCCACTTCTTTACGTTGATATAAGAAAAGTGTTTAGTGCATGATATTCTACGCATTGTGGCGATTCCATTAATTTGGTTTACCGCTCTCCATAGAAGAGTATTCATAGTACTACAAATCGTCATTTTTTTCTAAACACATTGTGCTTAACTGTAACAAATCCACAGCTAATATAATCACCCGTGATGACGGGCTTCTAAATACACCAATGACCGAGGAAGTGGCGAGCCAGACTCAACGCGATGCTAAAGCGATGAAGTGTAGAGAGCCCTGCAACGCAACGACGAGGCACATTGAACTGCTCAGAAGCCTAATACTAACCGCGTGTGCATTGAGGGCAACGCTGCTGCCAAATTAATACGGCGGTGCCCTACCACAGAGTCTTGACTGCCTCGGCAGAGAGGGGGGAGAGATGAACAACAAGAGAGAAGGCAGGGAGGTTAACCAGGCACATGCCCGGTTTGCTACCCTACGCTGGGGGAATGGCAAGGGGGCATAAAGATGAGAGAGAGAGAGGAAAGAGAAGAGAAAGAGAGAGCACTGGTGACAGTTCTAGGCTACTGACTTGAAGGCGCGTGCGTTCTATGCTGCAGCCGCGGCGGTCGCACTTCAATGGAGGCGAAATGATAAAAGCTCGTATATTACATGACGTCAGAGCACATAGAAGAGCACCAGATTGCCAAAACTTCCAGAGTTCTCCACTACAGAGTCTCTCATAATCACATCGTGTGTTTGGTTCGTAAAACCGCAGTTATTATTACAGTTACAAAGATGTCTTGAATGGCCCCAATACTAGGCTTCGGCTAAAGGGCCATGCAGTGTTTGTAATCGATATTCATTTATTACTTGCTAATAAACTTCGGACTTTCATGTATTCATCTTCAAAGCTTTGTAGGAGTTTTTTTCGCAATCCTAATTGGTTATTACTGACGTATCCCCCACCAAATTACATTGTATCTAACCTGCAAGGCCTGCAGCCGACATTAGCGAGTGCAGGTCGTTTGAACACGTCGGTTCCATGCACATATTGATATCATTCTTCACTCCGATCTGTTTCTCATGCCTTCCCTTTCCGTCGGTGATGCAGGAGGTGAGTGTGTTTCCGGGTTTCCCTTTACTAAATGGCTCAGCACGCACTGACTTACGCTGTTTTTTTTTTCTGGGCTTGGGCTGGGTAGACGTCCGCAAATGCATCATCAGCCAAACCATTGGCGGCCTCTCCTTTGCCCTGTTGGTGGTCAGCCGTTGGTCATCCTCATGACCACTGCCCCTCTCAGCCTGTACATCAAGGGTAAGAAGTGCTCGCGTGAACTTTTCTCAGTTTAAAGGGGCACTGAAGAGCAAACTAGTTTTACGCGTATCGGTAAGGTACTGTTTCAGAGTCCCGAAAACATCGCTCCGCTAGTCGACGCTAGGTAACCGAGAAAACACTCGAAAAGAAAAATGCGGCTGGGCACGCCACTTCCCACACGAATCACCAAGACGTCATAGATTTTGACGTCTACGGGATGCTACGTAGTGTCTAGACGCTAAAATGAAATACATTGTTATCCATGGGAGCCATAGATCAAACATACGAAGTTTCAGAACAGTTCATTAAGCTTACGTCATGATAATACGAGAAATGCGTTTTGAAATTACTCACGTCACGGGTGGTGATTCGAGCACGAAATTCTAAAGTGAAATTTTAGACATGATTTTCTCCTCTAATAACGAATTTATGATAGTAGGACTTGTGAGATTAGAGTTGTCGGAGCACACTTTATCAATCTAAGTTTTTTCGCTTTAGTGTCGCTTTAAGTGAAACATGATTGCTTTCATCTTGCAGTGAGTGCACTTAGTAGTCATCCTGCAAGATGCATAGCTTTTTCGACTGTGACTCGGAAGACCTTACGTGGGAGCAGCATGGCGCAATTTATAGAACAAAATTCATATAAATCCCAATCATTTGACACTTACATGCGTCCATTAAACATTAGGCACCATGTAATATCAGTGTAGGCAATAACTGCCACTTCAGGAGGATAGCTGGTTCAGATAGTTGTTGTAGTATAGTTACACATAAATATAGTGAAAAAATTAACGCGCACACAGACGAAGCATACCGACTTTAGAGGACGAGGGCTCGTCTGTGTTCATATTTCGTGTGCGTGTTCATTTTCCGCGCTGCATTTATTTGTCGACAACTGTAATGTTCGCATACCACGTCTAGTGTGAAACAAAGTGTTCCTTATACCTAAGCCATTAGTCCCTGAACATTGTTTTGAAATATTTGGCAAATCGTAAGCTGAAGTCTGGCGCCCCTAAACTATGCCCAAGTACGATACCGTTCAAGTGCCTAAATTCTGTACGTCGACATTACCACGGTCTACATAACCCTGTTCAGTGTATTGTAATCGTTAACAAGACAACTAGTCCACGGGAGGGGAGAAACATGTGAGCGATCCTCTGTGGTTGAACGAAGAAAGGCTCAGACAGGAAGTTATCATTGTCTTGACTTAGCGTAATCAATCAATCAATCAATCAATCTGCAACAAGTTCCCGTGTCCACTCTAGTCATTTTCTAGTTTGTTGACCACTCATGGTACCCTCAGCGTGTTAGATGATACTTTCTGAGACAGCATATGTGAACGCCAAGAGTGAGACTGTTGAGGCTTTGAGAAAGACGTGTTACTCATTGTGTAAGCTATGACATAGAACAAGTAAACTTCGCAACGCCTACAAAAAAAATAGGAACGTTCAGTTACCAGGTTAAAATATAAGCCAAAAGGCAAGCGCAATCCGCCTTGACAACTGGTTAAAGAAATATCCGGCGTCCAAGATATCGCCACGTGTCTGCTACTCGCAGTTATCTACAACATCTGCGAAGACTTCGATCTAGACTTCTACGCCATGTACGCCTGTGTGGGGCTGTGGAACACCTTCTTCCTCCTCATGTTCGCCGTGTTCGACGCCAGCAAGCTGATGAAGTGGTGCACAAGGTAAGGATATTTACGTGAACTCTAATGGAAAAGCGACACTGCATAGGCGTATATTCCAGGTAATTACAGAGTTTTCGAAAAGGAGTCCGACAGTTTGGGGCCCCAAAGCCTTTCGCGTATGCACCCTTTGGGTCACACCTTGCTCCGGGTCAAGCAGGAGCGAAAATATTTCCAATAGGATCTGTGGCGCTTTGGACGCTACGCCTATTCTGTGTCACCCTAGTTTTGGCCGAGAGTCGTCACGTTTGTGTGACGCAAAGTGTTTGGTGCAGGCTTTGGGGCTCCCGCGAAATTCGAAAAATAGCACCGCCAAGGCAAAACCGAGACCCTGTCCAGTGCTTGCGCATGCGCAGTGGCATGAACGCTATTTCTTTGGGGCTCCAAAGTGATTGGGTCGCCTATTTGAAAACTCCCTATTGTTGCCGATGGAGGGAGGAAAACATTGGCCCTGCATATGCATGTTTCACGGCAAATATCGTCGAATGAATCGAATGATGTCACGTATCTGGCGAGAGTGAATAAAATATTTATTTGATGTGCTCGAGAAAATCAGTGAATGGGATTCTGTAAGCGCTGCGTTACAGTGCCACAGCAGTCGTTTTACGCTGCTGCAAGAAAGTGTCGTTTCGCGGCCGATTTTGTATTTTTAGGTCCCGATAGAGGGATTCCGCGATGATCTTAACCAGTCGTTGCGGGTAACATGCTGCCTGCAGTCACAAAACCTGTTGCTCGAAGCTCTTCTGCATGAAGTGATAGCACGATTTCTTTCTGGATTCAAAACTGTACATACGTGTGATAGACCTCCTGACTACTTCATGATGCACAGAAGAGAACAGAAACAATGGAGTTTTGCTCCTGAGCTCCAGCAAGCTTGGTCGTCCAAAAATAATAATGAAAGATAAAGGAACCTGAGCGTGTACCTACATGGCATGTGTAAGTTTTAGAGGCTGGAAAACCGACTCAAATACTTCAAGGGTCAAATAAATTTGTGCGCTTCCTACCAAAATGAATTCATGCCAACTTGCCCAATATAATTGTTTATTGAGATTAAGAACTTAGCAGGTACAACATGACAGCAGCAATCACAGGGTTGGATTGATTGGTGGGACATGAGGGAGGCCTTTCCCCTGCGTAGTCAGGCTTATGATGAGTCCGATGGGTACTCATGCAGCAGAAGAGGCACAAACTCGATCTGCGAGTAAAAGTTCGAGACCAAATGCATGTGATATATGCTAAATCAGCGTAGCATGACATATATACCAAGTCAGCCTAGCATGCGTGGTATTGCTATATATTGTATAACGCCTCAAGCTGCGTTCGGCTCCTGCCTTCGTCAAGCCTTGATGTGCACAAGCCTGAACGCCTCTAATTGGCTTGATCGTTCACTCACAGGTCGACGGAGGAGATATTCGCGCTATTCATCAGCATCGCCTTCTGTGTGGACGCCGGGCGAGACGTGTACAAGAACTTCCAGCGCTACTACTACGCGTCCGAGTGCTCGCCCCCGACGGTGGAGGCGCTGAGCCGGCTCCTGCACAACGTGGGCGCCGCCACCAACAACACGACGGCGGCCGAGGCCCTGCTGGAGGCCCTGCCCACGTGCCGGCGAGAGAATAGCCTGCTCTTCCTGCTGCTCATGCTGGGCACCGTGTGGCTGGCCGTGTCCCTGTACAACTTCAACAAGACGCCCTACCTGCAGGCCAGCAAGCGTGAGATGCTCGCCGACTACGCGCTGCCCGTGGCCGTCATCGCGCTCAGCTTCCTCGGCTCGTTCGTCTTCCGAGAGGTCGAGAGTGAGTGCAGCTTAACCTACGTCAAAGGTCACAAACACGGGTCCCCGCACCTTTCGCTATAGCAGCCCGGGGTCCGTGCATGGCTGTCTACTACCCATGTGTTTTGTGTGCCGCCCCATGCAGTCGTTGTGCGTTGAAATGCAACCGTACAACAAAAAACATTCTATCACAGAATCGTCATTCGTGTTTTGGTCATTCTGGAGTCTCGAGGCACAATATTTTTAAAGAAAGGGCCATATGTGATATTAGAAAGGGACGTTCACTTTCAAATGGCCACGTCAGCTGAGGATTCATGCGAAGTTTAGACGGGTATCTGGTTTGTCAATACTCGTAAAGTGTTGTGCATAACAGACGTATACAGGAGCACAGTGCTCTTGTTTATGTCTGTAACGCGCAACGATTTCCGAGTTCATTCGAACACAGATGTGAACGAGCCTTAACAGAAATCTTCAGCTCACGGTTTGTTCGAAGTTGCGAACCGCGTCGTCGCCCCACTAACGGTTATACCATAGCCCTTCCCATTGACGCCAAGTTTTCCTGAGGTTATCTTATACCTCCTTGATATGATATGCGGGCTTTAACGTCCCAAAACCACCATATATGATTATGAGAGACGCCATAGTGGAGGTCTCCAAAAATTTCGACCACCTGGGGCTTTTTAACGTGCACCCAAATTTAAGCTTATACCTCCTTGTCTTATACTAATGTCAAATTCATCATCTGCCTTCCCCTATCCCGCACCCGCAATTGCCACTTAAGCCTGTTGGTATGTCACTATGTATAACGTTGAGCATAAGACTAATCTGTCATACCAGCTCGTTTCGAGTGTATATTACACTACATTCGTCGCCCCACACATGTCGCATCCCACGCAGCACAAATGTTTCAGCGGTCATTGCCTTGCTTCTTGTACACTCATAAAAAGTACTTGTAATATAGGCCGTCGTGGGGCCAACGTTACGACTAGCGGACGTCTTCGAGGCAGCTGCCTTGAAGGTTACTTGGATGCTGGCTTGCTGCACTGGAGAAGACAAAACCGCTTGTGCGAACGTCGGCTAGAGCGACAACCTATGTTTCAAGGATTTTTAATTGCTTCAAGCATCTCACTTCCTTTGAACTTATATTTGCCGTGTACTTGTCTCATAAGATGGTGATCACGGGTGTTCTGCACCTAGCGATAGCCTGTTGAAGTGCTCTATAGCGGTGGCCTGTTATAGGCTCTACTTATATGCGCCATACTGAGTCGCCTCGTGCCGGGGCGCAGCGGAACAGTTCCACTTCGGCCACAGCGACCAGTTCGTGCGAGCGCGCGTCGAGGCGCTGAAGTGGCCCGCCGCCCTGGCCGCCATGGGCCTGGGCCTCGCGCTGTCGCTGCTGTTCTTCATGGACCAGAACATCTCCGCGGCGGTGGTCAACAACCCGTGCAACAAGCTCAAAAAGGGCGCCGCCTACCACCTCGACCTGCTGGTCGTGGGCCTGCTGAACGGCGTCCTCTCGCTGTTCGGCCTGCCCTGGATGCACGGCGTGCTGCCGCACTCGCCGTTGCACGTGCGCAGCATGGCCGACGTCGAAGAACGCGTAGATCAGGGCCACGTGTACGAGATCATCGTGCGCGTGCGTGAGACCCGGCTCACGGGCGCCATTTCGCACCTGCTCATCGGGCTCTCGGTGTTCATGCTGCCCTACCCGCTGGCGCACATCCCGACCGCGGTGCTGGACGGACTGTTCCTCTACATGGCCATCACGTCGCTCAACGGCAACCAGATGTTCGAGCGCATCACGCTCCTCTTCATGGAGCAGGCCGCTTACCCGCCCAACCACTACATCCGGCGCTGCCCGCAGCGCAAGATTCACGTGTTCACCGTCTGCCAGGTGGTGCAGCTCCTGGTCATGTGCTTCTTCGGGTTCGCGCCGTGGCCCTACGTAAAGATGGTCTTCCCCGTCATCATCCTGCTACTCTTGCCACTCAGGTGGGTGCCTATACACCTCGTCGTGTAATACGCCGGGTGAGCCTATATTGGTCCGTGTGTGAGGGCGGTCAGTGCGGACCATACTTGGAACAAAAGTAGGAGGCGGTCGGTCATTCAAATGGGTCATCACCGTTCCACAGTCACGCATCATTTTAAAAACAGAAATTGGTGCATCAGCGAGACCAGTGTGGGTTGGCTGTCCTTGATGTAACAGTGCGACGAAACACCACACGTTTGCTTGTCTGTAAAATTCAGTTGTTAAACTTACTTAGTGAGCGCTTGTCAACGTTCAGCTACCAAATATGCAAGATGAAGAAGCCCGAATGACATTCAGCTTATTGTTTCTGTCGACAATTCGAACATGCTATGCTGTGTGTCTTGGGAGTCGTTTAAGAAGCCTTAGTGACGCTGTTTCCTCCCGAACCGCCCAACACTCCACCCTCCCCCCCACTTGCGACGCCTAGTTGAGGCCATATACTCTACCCTCTGTCTTAGCATTTTAGGTTCACTTCATTCTGCTTTGTGCGGTGGCAGCACTGCACACTCACTTATTGCAATCAGTGCGGTATAGCAATTATAGCAAACAAACATGAAAATTGTTTATTTATTATCAGGGAAATGCGTTAATTAAATAACCATATTGAGTACGTGAGGATAATGGTAAAAATTTCGGTTCATAAATGTATATATTGAATGACGTTGCGTGCTGTGTAGAATGAAAGGGCAACTATATGCGACAGAGCTGCACATAATTGAAGTGATGGTATACTGCACTAAAGCTTTTGTTCATATATATATTTTTTTATTTTACATGGTATCTGGATGTTTTAAGCAATGACATGGATGCAAAGTGTGCCGTGCAGTCTGAGGATGACAGTGGCGTGAATCGGCGGTTGGAGCTTATTGGGTTGGAACCGTAGTGAATCATTTATTCGCTATTACACTGCCCAAGATATGACGCAGCAGGCCGGCGAGCTACGTTATCTCTAAATCGATGTCCTTGATATCGATACGAATATCGCACGCTAAATGGGATGAGTGCGCTTGTTGACATAGATAAACTTAGCCTCACAAAATGATACATTCTGTACTATGTCTGTTGTTTATGCTTTTCACAAATAGAAAGAAATGTTTAGCGAAAACTCTTGAACATCCGGAGAGCTCTTACGACAGTTATTAAACAATAGCACTGTGTTTTTAGTGTTTGAAGCAGTTGTTTCATGGCAGTACGACTTCTATGGTGGGTAATTATGAAGTGTGAGGCCGACGGGACGGCTTTATGCTTTACCATAGTAGAGTGCCATGTATTTTAAATCATTAAACACTTTTTATAAACACCTTGCTTGGCAATCAAGCCCTAATTTTTGTCGATGCAGCCTCATCAAGTGTGAGGCCCGCGGGAAGGCTTTCAGCTGTACCACAGCAAAATACCAAGTAATCTAAATTGTTAAACACTTTCCTTTAAACACACCATACAGAGTTTTAATATTGAATTTCGTTTGTGAGGCCCACGGGACGGCTTTACGCTCTTTGATAGTAGAGTACCGAGTATACTCTACATCATTAACCGCTTTTTTCTAGTGATCTTTGTGGTCATGATCGCCTAAAGTAATGCTCAAAGGCTAACTATACTGGGACGGCTTAATGCTCTCCCATAATATATCAAGTACTTTGAACCGTTAAAACCTTCTAAACATTTTCGTCTAAAAAAAAACACAGTTTGACAGCGTATTTTAGCAGTTTGACCATGTGCTTTAGCGGGACAGCTGAATGCTCTCTTATAGGAGAGTACATCGCACGCTAAATTGTCCAACATTTGTTCTAAACACGCCCCTAATGTGCATGGTATCTATAGAACATTCCGTCGGGCTACCGTCGGGCTCCCGTACATCCATCCCTGAGTCTGTCTGTCCGTCCGTCTGTCTCTCTGCACGTCCATGCTTCCGTCAGTTCGTCCGTCCTTGCTTTCGTCCATCCGCGCGTTTGCCTGTCCATGCTTCCGTCCATGCGTCTGTCCATGCGTTCATCAGTCCATCCGTGCACCCGTCCATCCGCCTGTCCGTTCATCCGTATGTCTGTGTGTTCGTCCGTCTGTCTGTCACTCACACTAGTGCCACCAGCTGAGTGAGTCATACAACTAGGTGGTTCCGAACCGGTCACAAAGAGAGATGCATGTACAGACCCACGGCTTTAGGAGCTTCGCCCCTAATGTGACTTCTGTTGCTTTTTGTGTCGAATAACTTCCTCGGGAAGACAATTTTATGTGTGTTCAACAACCAAGTGTCACAAGTCACACAACAATATACAGCAGAGCTGATTCTCTTCTAAGATAGAAACAAAAGTCACGTTGTTACAACTGTGTAGTGTTTCTATAACTATCAAATATCGCTGCTTAGCTTTGCAAATGACAGTCCGAAATTTGGAAAAAGCTGTACAACTGCTAGACGATGTATGTAGTTGAAAAAATAAACACAAAATACCTCTTATGCTAATTGTAGACTCGAGGCCGGGTGCACTTAGAGCCTCACCGGCTGAAGAAAATGTCTAACTGTCTTCCCTTCATCGCTCCCCTAAATTCAATCAAATACCACGACTTTCAAATGAAGAAAAGAAAGAGAATCTCGCTGCCATCTAAAAACCAAGCACCTCTTTTAGGGAACTTGCTCGGCAAGCTTATTATGCTCGCGTCCTGTCCTGCAGCGTTGGCGTGTATGCGAGTGTTGCCAGTGTACAACTCTCCTGTCGCCATGCAATGTCGGCGCTACAGTCGCGTCCCTGGTGATTTCAACAATGCTCACTGAGTGGCACGCTGCCACCCAAGGTGTGTCATGAAAAATAGGGCACTGTGGAATTACAATAGGTATGATGTTGTGAGAGGAATATGGAAAGGGGTCATGGTACCTGGGATGACGTTCGGCAATGCGGTCTTGTGCATGAGATCAGAAGTTCAAGCAAGATTAGAAAGTAAGCAACGTGGAATAGGTAGGCTTGCTTTAGGAGCTCACGGGAATACACCAAATCAGGGAGTACAAGGTGATATGGGATGGACATCATTTGAGGGCAGGGGAGCTAGCAGCAAAATGAAATTTGATAAGTGATTGAGAGAAATGGGGGAAGAGCGTTGGGCTAGGAAGGTTTTCAGCTACTTGTACATGAAGAATGGCGATACAAAATGGAGGAAGCGAACCAGGAAGTTGACTGGTAAATATTTAGAAAACAGCAGGTGGCCAAACCAAGAAGAACTATCGGTTAAGAAGAAAGTGGAGGAAACGGAGACTGACATGTGGAAAATGGGCATGATTAAGAAGTCCGCACTAAAGATCTATCGAACGTTTAAGCAGAAAATTGCCAAGGAAAGGATCTATGATAATACTCGGGGTAGTTCTCTACTGTTTGAGGCTAAAACAGGAGTACTGTGAACCAAGACATATCGGGCCAAATACGAAGGGGTAGACACAGTATGCAGTGCGTGTGGAGAGGAAGAAGAAACTGCCGAACACTTGATAATGTTCTGTAAAGGGCTTCACCCTATAGTTCAGGATGATGGCGCAGAGTTTTTCAAAGCACTGGGGTTTAGGGACCGGGAGGGCAAAATAAACTTTAAGCGGGTAGACTTAACTAGAAGGAGGTTATCTGATTGGTGGCTAAAGTCAAGGCACGAGTGAAAATTAAACTCTTCACTGCAAAGTACGAATCCTCAAACTCTTTTTTAAGGAAAAAAATAAATATAGTTTTTGGTTCATTAGGTATTACGGGAAAGTGGCAGGGCATATGGCACTTCTTGGTTTCGTGTACTTGTGAACAGGAGCAAAAGCCAGAGAGGAAAACCAGGCAATGGTAGAGTGTATGTCAAAGGACATTCAGGAGTTAGAGGACAGTGCGAGATAATCATACTAGGAGATATGAAAGCACGCATAGAATATATAGAAGGGTATACCGACCCAACAGGCAAAATGATCATGGATATGTGTGACAGGCATGATATGATCATTGGCAACAGTACCGAGAAGTGTGAAGAGAAAATAACATGGGAGGTAGGAAGGCTGCCGTCGACGATAGATTACGCACTGATGTCACATAGGATGTATGATAAGCTCAGGGGAATGCACATAGATGAAGGTGGCTCCAGAAGTCTGGCTAGTGATCACAAACGTATCAAGCTAAGTTTTAGATTAGCAGTGAAAGTGGGAAGGAGACAAGATGAGCAACTACAGGAAAAGTTTTATTCGGAAAGGCAAATTGAAATAGCCACTAAACAAACTGAGAAAGTAATCACTGAGGATAATAAAACAGTGTGGGCATACACTAATCTAATTAGACTGTTTAAGCTAGAGCTTGCTAAGTCACGTGACAAGTCACCCCGGAAAATAAGACACAAACCCAAAAGTTGGTGGATTGAGGAAGTTAAGAGAGCCATAGCAAAACGTCAGGAAGCCTCTGGGGAACACAGTGATGCTAAGCAGTGGGGTGAACCAACAGATGATGTTGAAAGAAAATTGGAAATCTTTTCTAAGCTGTAGAAGGGAAGCATGCGTTCTGATAAATGAAAAGATTAGAAGAAAGGGAGCCGAGTGGCTGGCAGAAGTACATAAAAAAGATAGAAAGGCAGCTGCGAAATTTCGGAACCATCTAAACTCCCTAAGAATTGAGACGAGCATAGAGCAGAGGTTTATAACTACGGCTCAAGGTGCTAGGCTAGAAGGGGACGATGCTATTGAATATACAAGAACAAGGGTGACAGAAAATTTTAAACAAAGAAATGCTTTATGCACCACAATATACAAGGATGCATGAAGTGGCGCAATGGCTCCATTTTCACAACAAGAGTGGGAAAGGGCTGAAAAAAGGGTTCCTAGTAGTACATCAACAGGCCCAGACGGCATTCCAATTACGCTGATAAAGACATTAGGTCCGAAGTCTGAGCAGGCTTTGAGAGAGGCAGTGAGCACAATAATAATCGATGGTGAAGTTCCCGATGGATGGAAACTTAGCAGGATGAGCATGATCTATAAAGGAAAGGGGGACAAAGCTGACATAAACAACTACCGTCCTATAACAGTGACATCAGTGGTCTACAGGCTGGCGATGCAGATTATAAAGGAAAGACTGCAGGCATGGATGGAGGATGAGGGGGTGCGGGGGGGAACTGCAGAATGGGTTTCAGAAACGCAGGAGGTTCGAAGACAATCTGTTCTCACTGACGCAGTGCATCGAAATAGCAGAAAAGTAACACAGGCTCCTGTGGCTAACATTGTTGGATATCAAGGAAGCGTACGATAAGCGTGGTTCAAGAGGCCTTGTGGGGAATACTGGACACACTAGGTGTGGAAGATGCAGTTACTAACCTCTTAAAGCATATCTAGAAAAGTAGCAAGGTAGCTATCAAATGGGAAAAACAGGTATCCAAGCCCACAGAGGTAAAATGGGGGCTTAGGCACGGGTGTCCTCTGTCTCCCTTGTGATTCATAATGTACCTACAAGAACTAGAGGCCAAATTAGAGGGAAGTGGACTTGGCTTCAACCTCTCTTTCGTCAAACAAGTCAAACTCATTGATCAGGCACTGCCAGCATTGATGTACGCAGATGATAAAGTGCAAATGGCCGACAGCAAGGAAGATTTGCAGAAATTGATGGACATCTGCGGTAAGGAGGGAGATAGGTTAGATGTCAGATTCAGTAAGGAAAAATCAGCAGTCATGATATTTAATGATAATGAATGTAGGGAGCATAGAATAAAGGAGGTCACGCTAGAGATAACAGATAAATGCAAATATCTGGGCATATGGATAAGCAATGGGACCAAGTACCTAAGGGAACACGAGATATACGTGTCGACTAAAGGTAACAGGAATGCAGCGGTAATGAAAAACAGGGCACTGTGGAATTACAATGGGTATGTTGTTGTGAGAGGAATATGGAAAGGGGTCATGGTTCCTGGTCTAACGTTCGGCAAGGTGGTCTTGTGCATGAGATCAGAAGCTCAAGCAAGATTGGAAATTAAGCAACGTGGATTAGGTACGCTTGCCTTAGGAACTCACGGGAATACACCAAATAAGTGAGTACAAGGTGATGTGGGATGGACATCATTTGAGGGCAGGAAAGCTAGCAGCAAGATAAAATTTGAGAAGCCGTTGAGAGAAATGGGGGAGAAGCGTTGGGCTAGGAAGGTATTAAGCTACTTGTACATGAAGAATGACGATACAAAATGGTGGAAGCGAACCAGAAAATTGACTGGTAAATACTTGGAAAATAGCAGGGGGCCAAACCAAAAAGAATTATTGGTTAAGAAGAAGGTGAAGTAAGCTGAGACCGATATGTGGAGAATTGGCATGATTAAGAAGTCCGCACTAGAGATCTATCAAACTTTTAAGCAGGAAATTGCCAAGGAAAAGATCTATGATGATACTCGTAGTAGTTCTCTACTGTTTGAGGCCAGTACGGGAGTATTGTGAACCAAGACATATCGGGCCAAATACGAAGGTGTAGACACGGTATGCAGTGCTTGCGGAGAGGACGAAGAAACTACCGAACACTTGGTAATGTTCTGTAAAGGGCTTCACCCTATAGTTCAGGATGATGGCGCAGAGTTTTTCAAAGCACTGGGGCTTAGGGACAGTGTGGGCAAAATAGACTTTAAGCGGGTAGAATTAACTAGAAGGAGGTTATCTGATTGGTGGCTAAAGTCAAGGCACGAGTGAAAATTAAGCCCTTCACTGCTAAGTACGAATCCTCAACCTCACTATTTAAGGAAAAAAAATAAATCTAGTTTTTGGTTCATTAAGTATTAAGGCTTGGTGGCGCTAGCCGCCGCCCGATCTAGAGGGTACAGCCATATCCATCCATCCATCCATCCATCGATGTAGATTCTCAATGGCCCGCGCACTCGCCTCCTCGTGAATACGTCCACTTTGCTCTCGTCGCTTCGTAGGCACGGCTGCACATGACAAGTGCCTACGATGAGTGTTACGCAAGGGCGCCGATATCTTCCCAAGCTTCCTCACCTTCCGGCTGGCGACACCGTTGAAGAACGCCTAATATCTTCACGTCTGTCATTTGTAAGCGCTTAGGCATTTAACTCCCAGGCAGCGGCCAGTGTGGCATAAATGGGCAGGTGGTTAACGTGCCCATCGATGTGGCCAACAAAGGGCAGTTCCGGCCGCGGAACGTGCCCGACAACGCTGGCCTATGCCGGACAACACATAACGACCGACAAATGTGCCCGAAAACATATCATGCGCCGCCTCAGTTAACAAGCCTTCCTACAGAAATGGTCTCGCCAAGAAACGACCCGCGCACCTCCAACCAAGCTCCTCACATTCGCTTTGTGCATATGGCAGTGATTTTTTTCATATACCAGACCTTCTCATTTCATTTCGTGCACACCAGCGAGCAATAAACGAGCGAGTGATAATGAGTCGCCTAAACGTCGAGCAACAAAATAGACAACAGTTGGTGAGCAACAAACACATGCCATCATCGCTATGAAATCGAGACTGCGCGCTCACGCTCGACTTCGCTGCGATAGCACAAACAAACCATGTGTGAAAAAAATTTAAAGATTGCAGTCCAGGAATAAAAAAAATATTGTATCACCGAATGATGCTATCGTTTGCTTGCCCTGCTTGAACTATAGTTCAAATATTCGCACGTTTTTTTACAACAGAGAGTGCCGAAAACATGCATTGACCCATTGTGACACGTTCGCTCTGTCGCATATTATATTTGACCCCGAACGGATCAAAACTTTTCAGGGCTTCTCACAGACTGATTTGTTTCCTATAGTGCACCCATTCATACGAAATTCAGCGCACCAGAACGAAGGGAAAATGACTGCAACCAACCACGCGAATACCTTGCATACAAACGCGAAGCTTCGCACATGACAGCACTTTTTACTCTCTGTCTGTTCGAAGTTTATTCAGTATTGCAAACATATGCACAATATAGACATATTAATACAGAGAAGGGTTCTATAGTGTAAACACTATAGGGGGACCTTAGTGTAATGGTAAAAAAGGAAATACTACATAAAAGCGAAATACATGCAGCATAGTATTCATAGGGCCACGTTCCTTTCCTATAGTTATCACCACGCTACACTACGTTCAGCGCAAACCACGCCTACGATGTTCGAGAGGCTTCGAGGCTTTAGTAGATCGTTTTGTTATGATTACGCCCACTTTGGAAATGTAACAGATTATTCGGGAACCTACGCCGCCGCTTGTGATAAGGCTAGAATATTCGATGGCAAGGGTACAAATGGCGAAATGCTTCGCCGCTTGTCAGTTGATCGACGGCCGACGCTCTGTTCGCAGCTACCAGTGTCAGTGTCTTAGTTTCCTTTTACGTAGCCACAAGTTCGGCCCGAATAAACAGTTTCTTCTTTGACCTGGGATCTGCTCCTTTCGTTCACGTCACGACCTCGTGGCTATAGTACAGAGCAAGAAAGATATAAACAATGGTTATTCTGAATAGTAGTACAATGTAAAACACAGAAATATTAGGGAGAAGAAACTGTAGCATATTAAAAGCAGACACCAATCACAACTACATAATTATGATTGTGTTTGAAGAACATTTAATAGAAGATGCTATTCATTAAACATGAATTTTCGAAGCTGATGTTTGAATTTGTGTTATAGTTTTCTAGTTTCGTGCGCTGTTACATATCTTCGATTGTAACTGACTATAAAAATTATACCATGATATGATGATAAGGCACGCCGAAATGAACGGCTTCGAAAATCCTGACCATGTGATTATCTGTAGAGAAGCATTATCATCACTGAGTACACGAGAATCTAGCCGCATTTCGCCTCCTTCAAAATGCTTCCGTCATGGTCGATATTGTACCCACGACTTTCTGATCCCCGTCGCTTAAGAGTGACATCTAACGAACAGTGCGGAGCCACACAGTTAAAGCAAGGTTTAGAGAGATACCGAAGAAAAATCGCAAAAAAACTGACGAGACTTCGTAATCCTACTCGGAAGATGCGACTGTTCTGATAAACAGAGTCAGTTTCCCGCGTTTTTTGAACAGGTGGCTCTATCTTTGATGGGATTGTCGGCGCACGGCGGCGGCGCGCGAGCGGGAGGCGTGACGTCACAATCGTCGAGGCGCATGCAGGGTGCACGAGTTCCCGTCCTCCTCTCCCTTTTCTACATCTCTCCTTTATTCCAGTGTCCCCCTTCCACACTTTGCCTCAGCCGGGAACATTCTTAGGTTTCCTACCGGTGGACTTCATACCGGTTCTGGGAACCGTAGGGGAGATGAGAGATTCGAAAGACGCTGGCGACGGCTGCAGCTTTGTTGTCTCGCCCGTTCCGGGTGGGTGTGACGTCACCATCTGTAGTTCACGGCGCGGCCACTAGACCCAGAAGTTTCTGAAAAACGCTATAAATTGGTTATTTAACTGTAGTTTCTGCCTGCAATGAAGGTTGTTTCTATCGATTTCAGAACCTAATCTTTCAGTTGGGTTGAATAAGTTGTTGGCAAAAATTGCGTTCGGTATACCTTTAACGGAGATGCTCAGAGCGAGCAGAATGAGCGGTTTCAATAGCTTCGATAATTTGAGCATGCTTCCGAAGGTGAAGGCCGTTATCGAAAGTGGAGAACTACAGAAATACAAGAGACAGAAACGGCAATGGGAGTTGTAGGCTTCACACGTGCGTGCACGACGCGTCGACGAGAATTTGCTTTCTCTAACTCGGCCTCCTTTTCCTGACGCAGGCACAAGGTGGTCACTCTGTTCATCGACCAAAAGTACCTGGAAGCGCTGGACGGCGAGCACCAGTAGCGTCCTCACACTCTATGCAGCTGCAGCAGCCGCACGAGGGCCGCCACCAGAGAGAAGCAGCAGCCCGGGTTGTCGTACCTGAAACTTATGCAATGCGGCGAGGATAGTGCTCTCCCCGTTCCTCCCACCGTGTCAAAGTGCCGCCCGGGCGACCGAGGTCGCCCCCCGCAGCCGCGTCAAGGAAAGAGCGCCGATACAACTCCCCCAAAAGGTTACCCCACACCCCAAGACACCCCCCACTAATCCCGTGCAGACGTCACGAGGCTTGACCTGTCTGCCCTTCTTTGCAGACAGCTAAGGCAAGCTCAGCTCAGGTTACCTACGACCACGCTGTGGTCAACGCCAGCTGCCGGTCTGGCCAGGCGGGGTTTTGTGCAACTGGGCCCTGTTTGTAACTTAGGTTTCTGCTCCCTACCGGCTTTGGTCGGAGGAGCTGGTCGCACTAAGGCTTAGTGCTCTGGTCGGGTCCTTCAAGTATATTGTACGAGTGGGCTGCCTAAGAGTCTTGGCCCTGGTTCTGTTCACGTCCCGGTGATGGTTAGGGACCCTCTGTCTCCCCACACAGGCGTGGTTTTGGTGGTCAGAAGGACCTGATCGTCTAGATCGGGTCCCGATAAGTCTTTTTTAGAGTTTAGGTGCCGGTCGCGCGACTCCGTTCAGGCCCGTTCGGCAAAGGGCAGTAGCGGCGTGTCGAAGAGTCCGGCCTTCTTTATCTCGTCCCTGCTACCACAGATCGCGCCAGTTCCGTCGGTGCAAATCGATGGACGAGGCGCTACGGTGGCTTTTACGCGAACGCTGTGCACACACATGGCACGATGCAAAAAAAAAGAGAGAGACAAATAAAAGAACACAGCGGCAAGGCCCGAGCCCCCATGAATGTCCAGCATCGAATTCAATCTAGTCGTTGGCTTTAACGCGCTAACGCGTGCAGGCCAAAAGTAACTGCTGCATTTACCCTTATCTAGGAGCCCATGAAAGCCTGCAAAAAACATAACTGCACTCGCAAGTGGCTGCCAGTTATCCAAGCCACAACCATGACCGGTCGCAATACCAGTTCTAACGGTTCACCTAGTCGACTCTGCAGGATGCGAGACTAAACTCATTCGTTGTGTCTTGTTCGTGTGTCCGTGCATCTTCTGTCCCTATAGGTGTACTTCTACCAGCTCCATGGAGAAACAAGCAAAATTGTATCTCATGTCCGTTGTCGCGTGGTATATGCTGTGTCCGCCGTCTCAGTCTTCACACTCGTGGCTCTTGCCTGAGAAGGCCACGCTCCATGCGAGTCCCCCCTTGTCCGTTCAACTTTTGTTATATTTCTCGGCTTGTGGTTTGTCTCTCCAGTCGTCCGCCGCCTGGAACGGCGCGCGTATCAGGTGCAGCAATATAATAAAGCGCACGTGGTGAAACACTCACCGACGCAAGAAAATGTATAGGCAAACGCAGAGAAACAATCAGCCCAAACCACACAGTTTCCGTCGTGAGCGTGTATGTACGTGTTAGTGAAAAACAACTCGAAGACAAGTCGTGTGTGTGTGTACTTCTGCGCAGCCCCTTCTGGCCACCCTTCGGCCACCCACTCCCATCAACCCTATTGATCGATAACGCCGGATGTCTTGGAGCATGGTCCGCAAGTCCAGAAAATAGAAAAAAAAAACGAGAGGCGGCAATCATGCTCGTTTGCGAGTATCCTTCGGGGAAAGCGTGATGGGAGGAAAGTTTCAATCAACGTCTCTCAGCACAGGTTCAGGAGTTGACAGAACACTTGCTGTTCTCCCTCCCTTACCTAAACATTTCTCTTTCCTTCCTCACAACAGGTAACGTTAGGGAGCAGGTCTTGCGGCCGTAGCTTCACGCGGGCTCGGGCCTTACTTGCTTTTTCTGCTTTCGGCAGTGCGTCTCCCTGCACGAAGGGCTGCAAGGAGACGCCCAACACAACGCGCCCCTTTCTCAACGTGCTATAGTGGCCTATAGAGTTGCATTTACGAAAAAAGGAGAGTGGTAGCAACTGCTCGCAGGTTTCCTTCGGTGCCGTTCTTCAGAGGACCCCCTCCCCCCTTCCATTTACACTAAACTTTGCAGAAGAAAGGTCATTCCCATTCGCCACTGAAGAAACAAATACGTAGGTACACGCAGTTTGAACCAGTGTCACGGCAACCTCCGAAGAGCATGCATTTGCAAACTACAACTGCAGTGATTCATTTACGATCGCGCTGATTATATAACTGTCCACATCTCGCTAGAGGGCAAATCTTTACACGCGCCGTCACAAGCGCATCAGTACATCACAGCCTGTGGCACGTCTCGTTCTAAAGCCGCCTTCGTCCCCGCGGTTTCCGTGGCGCCACCTGGTGCACGAACCCCGAACTATCGGAAGCATTTTCTTTGGCCTCCGCGATGAGCTTTGTCGGAATTGATCACGGAAGCCACGGGCCTTTTTCTGTTTCCCCACCAAGCTCGGTCGCGTACACCAGAAAAATGAATATGCACACGCAGTGACGTAAGGCAATCGCAGCTGCTCGCAGCGCCACCTCACCGCGCGCGTCCGGCTGAGACAACGAAAGACAGGGAAGTACAAAAACGCGTGAGCCATAACCGTAGTGACAAGAACTAAGTTGCCTAAGGTGCCGGCACGCACCCTTGGGGGGTCGAAGCTGTGTGCTTTTGCTGCCAAAAGTTCTCCGTAGCCGGGCTTAGCTGAACTTTTCGAAGCCGAGAACTGAAAAACTTTACCATGAAGGCATTTTACAGTAGGCATTTTCCAGAAGTCATTTCTCTAAAGCATTTCCCGAATGCATTTACCCTTTGCCAACTACGAGCCCATCGTCCACTGAAGTCCTACGAAGGGCAGCGCCGAACGAAGTGAAAGCAGTTGCACTGTGGGACGATCGCGTCCTCTTATTTTTCGTTTTCCTTTTTCATCGAATGTGTCGTTAGTTTGTGTCTTAGGCCTCATCACTAAGCACTTGTGTCCGTAGCATCTATACAAAGAAGAGCTCGAATGAAAGAAAAAAAAATCGAAAAAACCCTTTGGGGTGTCAAAAAAAAAAAAAGAAACAAGAGACTCATCAGTCGTAGTGTGAAAGGCCCCTAGAGCAATATAGATGATGATAATATAATGAAAACACACGCACACTAAACACAAGTACACACATGCACACACTGCAAAAAACAAGACATACAGAATCGCAGCTGTCCCGGCCGCTATTGCGTTCTTGCTCAAGTTCACCGCGAGGAACGTTTCTCGCGTGCGGTTGAGTGGTCGGGTGGCTTACGAGGTTTCGACATGTCCCATTTACTTGTTTAGAAGCTGTTCAAGGTTTGAAGAGCTTGTTTTCTCGAAGCTGCATATGTAAATTGTGGAAGCGAGCAGCGAAAATAGTTTCGTGTTAGTTCTTAAGTCGTGCATTGTTATCTTACTTGAAAAAATATTGCCACTTCTTATGAAATTCGCTAATGAATGGATAAAGTATATTTCCTTTTTGTTTTCCCGAGCTTGACACCAGAACATGATGAAGTGTTGCATGCGCGATATTTAAACGGTGCCTTCATAACGAGCTTAGTTATGTTGTTTACTTAGGGGGAGCTTTGCAGATACAGATAACTGAAAATATAGTTTAACAACTCAGTGGTCTTCGATTTTGTGCTCTCGTTCAGTGTTAAATGTTGCGGGCTACAATGACTGGACGTAGTTGCTATTACAGATCATGGTTATATTGAATTAGTAAACATTTAGAGTCATGTGAAGCGTCGTCGATAGTTTAGCATGTCGAGAACAGCTTTATGAATGGCTATTAAGGTCAGATTTTTCTCATAACTCAGGCTCCAGCACCTCTAAATTCTAGAAATTTATTCTCTGGGGTATTACTAGAGAAGAAGTGAAATTGATTAGAAGACCGGGACGTCCGCCGAGCCATTGATGGAGTTTCATATAACAGCCACTAGAAGACAGTCTGCCGCTGCGATCAGTGCGCCACCATAGGAATTGGTTAATGAATTCGACTATTTGTCGTGCTTAGAGCTGCGAACACACAAGTGTTTTTATTTTGTTTATTGTCGTGTTTCGGTTATCGTTTCGGGTGAAAAATGGACCGCGATGAACATCGAGAGCCGATTTGATGTGATCAGTCTAGAGGGGTTGAAGGCGGTGAAAAGTAAACCTGCTGAACTTTTGCCGCGTTTAGATTTGCGGCAAAGCGGCTGCGTATGTCACAGAGAGCCAGAAGGACTAAGCTTAGGCAAGTCCATGTGCTGCCACCCATGGCCAAGCTGTCTGAAGCGCCATGCGTCGTATGTTTCTCGTTGACGCCATAGGATCAGTCTTCCTTCTAGGGTACTTTAATGAAACTGTATGCTATGGACAGCAACAAGTTTCGTCTTCTAGGAAGAAACTGCGTCGTAACACTGTGGCTTTAGCAAGTGTGGCCAGGGCTTAGCGACGCTTCGGCCCTCGCTCTGGCTCGCTCGGTCATCCTCTACGCTGCCACGCCTGGCTGCTGCACAGGGGACAACCTTGAAAGCTGCAGCTAGCGCCGAAACGTTGCCGTGTCCTGCTCACTCCTGACCAACCTTCACGTCACGATGTCTACGACACGGTCAATTCAATGGAAACGAAACTGAAAATGGCTGTATAGATGCTACTTCATTAAGCCACTTTAGAAAACCTCTCGGCTATAGTTCTGCTTAGAATGCCTAGACAAACTATGGTCATTTCATATACAAGTATGGAACGAACAATAAAAATGGACAAGCACGGAGACGAGATGTGCACAGGATATAAGAACTAGATCCACTGTTGGCCGCAGGCGGTGTATTAGTGTCTGTTGTTAGGTACAAAAGAGCGCCTAATTAGAAGCAGACTAAGTGGACCTCTTGAACAGCACTCTCGTTTGTCGTACCGGACACGTGCTGTGCCTGACGGGAGAATATGAGAGGCACGAGTGAGGTCCCCTGGTTTTGTACGAGCTTGAGGGCATGGGACCTTCGTTGAAAGAATGCATAAAAAAAGATAGCACATAGCACATCATTGCTGCTTTAAGATAGAGACGACAACGTGCTTGTCACAAGCAGAGCCTTTTTTGAGGACGCCGGCTGTCGGCGTGAACGATGTAAATTAGAAAATGCGCGAATGTCGTTTTCCTTGTGGACGTAAATTGCAAGCATAAAAACAAGGCCAACTAAATATCTGTTGTAAAAAAAAAACGAGATGGCTTACACCTACTAACAAAGTATTTTTCGTAATTTCTCTTTTCGTGTTGCCACTGCTGGGACAAACGGTTACGAAAGCTGAGCAATAAGCAAACGACAGATGTCAGTGCAATAAGGTATAACGGCTACCCTACTACAATGTCAGTTAATTCGCGATGTCGAACGAGGGCCACGTATGGCCCGCACTTACGTAATGCCCGAGTAGACGCGAAAAATTCGTTATCATCATCTCAGTACTTTTAGAAACTGCCAGACCAAGTGTTTCGACAAATTCCGAGAAACATTGCGGGCCGCGCGGACCTGTGAAACCGTAGCGGCAAAGAAAGTAGCCATATATTTCCAGATGCGTGTTTAACTATTTGTTTAAATTTGCAAAGCATAAGGCTAGCCCAGCCAACTGCGACGTCGTATGAACATTTTCGCTGTTTATTTTTTGTTGTACTGGCGTACAAATGGGAAAAAGTACCGTGGCGATGGTTTTCTGAAATTAGCAACGTTTCCTCGATGTCTCTCCAGTTTCGCGTTTTCTTTCTCAAAGCGCCACGCACCGTTGCTCATGGTTCGGATAATTGAGCTCGTTTGCTGGCTTTCTCCTTTTTGTTTCTGTCATAAGGATGTTCACAATCCTTGCGAAGTTCTTTGCAGACGTGGCCGAAATTGCACTGAAAAACTGCCGTTTATTACGCCGTGCGTCACAGCTGACGAGTCTTGTAACCACGAAACATTGAAGCCAGTTGAACAGTCCTCGACTTCGCTCCGTATTGGTAAACTATCCGGCAACGCTTCGCGCTTGCGCGAAAAGGCGCACGGCATTCCGGCTTGACTTGACCCATTCCGGATTGACTTGACTCATTGCGCATTATTTTTTTATTATGTGTACCTATAGTACTGCATGCCATACATAGTAAAAATGGCACACCACACGAAGCACAGCAAGCCTAGAGCGTATTCGGCAATATCAGTTCGTCGTGTAGCGGTTGTCATTGAATTCAGAAAGGTCTTTTTGACGTACGCGTTCAACAAAGCCCTGCTATTGTCAAAGAAGATACAAACGGCACGCACATTCCCGCAGGTCCGGTGGCTGTTGGACGATTCGGCCTGCTTGCTTCATAGTCAGTACAGACGCTCGTACTCCTGTATCCAAGTGACATGTTAAAGATGAGAATGAGGTTAATCGGAAGATACGCAGTTTAGAGGACAATATTTGCGCGAAACTTTGACATAATCGAAGCGCCAGTCTTAAGCCACCTTCGGTGAACACAGTCAGCGTAGGCTGCTTAACGCAATGTTTGTTCTTTAATGCGTTTGTTAAGCGCTCTACACTGAAGTCTGTACATATAGAACCAAGCGTGTAGTAGACGGTAGGTGGATAAGTTAGCCGTGCCGCTGTATGCGAAGCGTCAAAGTTTAGGGCCATTCGCACGCATCGCGAAAGAGAACGAGTATAGAAACAAAGATATAGGTATTACTTTACATATATAAATATATAGATATATACATATATATATGCACCATCGTTGTTGTGTTGTCTGAGAAGCGTAGACGTCGTACTGCGCAGACCTTTTGCGCTGTGATACTCAAACTACTTGTTAATCGTTACGTGCGCCCAGGTCAAAAAAAAAAAAAAACAGTACTGCCTTAATGTGCGCACGGTGCTTCGTATATAGCCTTGTTAGAGAGAGAGATTTTTTTTGTCCCTCACTCGTTAGCAAAGTATGGATCCCGCACATGCAAACTTTAAAAATCCAGCTGCAAACCCGCGATTCAGACAACGTGCTCCGCTGTGTACGTGTACACGAAAACAGCGCGACAGTCGCTTCTGCACCAGATGTCGGCTAAAACAACATCAACATAAAAAAAGCGATGTTGCGAGATGGCGCAGTCTACCCAATTACCGTCCTAGGACACCGAAGCGAACTGCTCCGTGTGGTTTGTATAGGCCTGCAAATTGTGACGCCAGCTGCTGGTAGAAAACGAAACTATAGCTTGTTCGCCTACTGTCGATATCGGTCACCGCCATTATGTTCCAGGCGACGCGCTTACTGCTTGTGGCATAGCGATAGACTCCGGTACAGTGGTTACGACTGGCAAACTGCACAGTATTGTTATAATGGAAACGAAAGAAGTCGCCGGAGGTAACCACGCTTTGAGGAGGAATTGCGTGCAACGGAATACTGCTGCCGTCCTTCTTAAGCCTAATCTTGGACGGTGGATACGGGGGAGCACGTGCTGTGCTTCGTGACCCAGTTCGCATTTCACGGCCTCGATTGGCTGCGAAGAGAGCAGTACTAGGGCAAATAATTTATCTAAAGTTATCTTAGTATGTGCGATTGTTATGAAACTTCTGTGATGTTAAGCGAATCGTGCACCAACAGCAACAGCTCATCATCAGATATTTCTTTCTTTAACGCGTTAACAGTGAAAATTTTACCTGAATGCAACCGGGTAAAGAAGCACTTCTAGCTAAGTTAAAACGATATCAAAGTATGAAAATACGGGGGTGTTCAGCGAACTCATTTCATACTTGTCGCAAGTCAAGCCTGAATGCCATGATTTACTTTTCGTTACCTTCACGGGGTGATTGCGCCAATCGTTCCTTGCGCCGTCCGCAATGTTCGTTACTTTGATGCGATCATACGTACAAAGCCTTCGCAAGAAAGGTCGCAGTTTTACTGTAACGACTGAGGCAGGTCTTTAAGAAAGCAGACCGTTTAGTCTTAACAATAGTTGGAAAAAAGCTCGAGTGGCACGAAGGTTGTAGCCATCACTTCATGCTTCGTCAGGAAGCGGACGTGACGTCAGCGTCACGGAATGCGTGAGGCACAAGTGGCTGCTTTCGGGAGGCAGACGTCATATCCGCCGGCTAAATGTGATAACGTGTGCGTTGAAATATACTTGTTTACTAAAGTTCCCGACGTATCACATTCGATCGAAGCTCAGTGGGGCCGATTCACGTTACGACTCTTAATAGCTTTTCCTAACAATCCAAGGTTGCTACAATTACGCTATTCTTTGAAAGCATTTCCGAAAAGGACAGTCTCTTCGCCTTTGACTGGCTCACTAACTTTGATTTCAAGCGGGAACCTCCTATTGGAGGAGAAGGAACAAAGATGGCGGACAACGCTGGAGCACGCAGGAAAGAAAAACTAGGAGGGAGCGTCAAGAGATAATCTTGATGGCTATAGAAAATTCAGGCGAGAAACAACTCATGGTCACGTGCTAGATAAGCGCTACTATTGGTCGGCTCATTTCACTTGTATCTGCTGAGGGCGCTGCGGTGTCTTCATCCTTCCCAGGAGACATCGCGCACCCGTAGGAAGGGGCGGAGTAAGAGGTTGACTTGCATGGGCTAGCCCAATCACGCCACTCTTCCTCCTAGCTTTTTTTTTTTCTTTCCTTCATGCATCACAGTTGCTAACAAAGTAACGCAACGACATTCACTTTTGAGGTTTAATTACAGCGTTTCACTTGCAGGCTTCACAACTGAGTTGTCTCGACGTGCCTCTCAAAACGTAAACGAGCGTTCAAAGTTAGCGTACACGTTCGGACGATTTAGTCGTGCTGATATGCTTGCCTGCCTCCTCAGCATTCTCCCCTGTGACGCACCGGGCCATGGCTTCCAGCTTTAGGTTATACATGCCCAACCTCGAAACCTTGCGCATGCGCAACACAGATGCCACCCGACCACGCGCCAGCGACTCCGAAACGTTCCTCCGTGGGTGTTCACTGTTGAATGAATAAATAAACAAATAATAAAGAATGCACAGCCTCTCATAGCCGAGGCTACGGCAACGTGTTTTACTCTTCTTTCTTTTTCTTTTTCTTTTTTTCATTTCCGTATCGTCCGACTCCTTGGAGGAATAATTCTCAGCGTTGTACATATATATTACGAGAAAAAAAAAGGTGACGTGTTTACATATATATCTTTAAATATATTTTTTACCAAAACGGGGCGGGCTTGTTCGTTGTTGGTGGAGAGAATAAAAAAAGTGGTGTGTCAGTGACAAGTGATAACAAAGGAGATACAAAAATACGAAGAGTTCTGGCGTGTTCAGCTGTTTGCAGACGTTTGTTGTTGGTTGTTGGAAGAGATAGGGGGAAAGGCAGAACTATGGGATGAGCTGTGAAGCGCACGCTTCACAGCGCCTCTGTTTTATTGTTGAGAAGAGGTTATATATACGGTGGTTTCGGAGGGTAGAGTTGTGGTGCGGGCCAAGCAAGAAAGACACTCGCTGGGAAATACACGTCTTTGCTGCCACCAGTATTCACTCTCTATCTCTCCCTCATTGGAGCGTTGTCCACGCACTCTTTGTTCCTTGGCGCGTGACATTGTTGTTTTGCGTTGTTTCGTTTCGGCTCTCGTGTTTCTCTGTTTTTGTAGGAAAGAGCGTCCAGGCTGGCAACGCAGCGCCTCGACCTGGAAATGTCTCTGGGGCAATAAAAAAATACGGGAGTTGCGTAGACCCTTTGTCTCCTGTGTGCATCACTCGTCGTTTCGTTATCGGCTGTGTTCCAATTCTTAGACAGCACGTAGACAGTCTACGCAGGCTGCTTAGAAGACCGCACCGAGCCCATGCTGTCCAAGAATTGGAACACGTTTAGACAGCTTTTACACGATGATGCGCCACCTCGCGTCGAGAAGAAAAAAGCTAAAAGAAACAAACGTAATATTTGTAGTTTCTGGCCTATTTCGTGTTAAAATCAAAAAACAAACAAACGTTAGCGTCACATTGAGCGTCTAGGAAAGCATCTGCTTGTGTGCAGACGGCCAATCTGGCGAGATTTGATCGATCTGAGCGATTCGCTGAGCCGCCATCTTGTTTAGACAGAAAAGTAGCCTGCATCGTATTTGTCTACGATGCGGTCTTCTCGGAGCTGTCTACTTTGCCGGCTACGTGAGAATTGGAATGTGACTTAAGATGGCCGCCATCCATTTAGCTGTCTATTTAGCCGTCTACGGTGAGTATTGGAACACAGCCATTGTATCGGAATCGCCCATGTGCGTTCACGATGCGAAACGTTTCTAAAGGACTGACTACACGTACGCGTCACAGCGCGTCAGCGCGTGGCCTTCTGACGCGGCGTGTGCCCTCTCCCCATAGGGAGAGGTCACGCTACTTCGCATAGCTGCGTGCGTCCCCCCTCTCTCTTCAGGGGGAGAGAGCTGCACAACGTCAGAGAGCCATGCGCTGACACGCTGCAGTGGGTACGTGTGGCCAGGCCTTAGGGTGCCACACCTTTGGCAGTTTAAGAAATTTTCAAGTACTGGCTATGTCGCACTGCCTGTACTCACCGGAGTGCCACAGTTAGCGCTGTACATCGTCATTTATTGGCGGGAATGTTTAAAGAGAAACTGAAAGGGATCTACAATTTAGCAAAACTTTGTGGCTAAGAAGGACCAAGATTACTGTCGACGAGGCAGTTGCGTAACCAGTGGATAGCCCGCCAGCCCCGTGCCCCCCCCCCCCCACCGCCGCATACAGAGCACGACACGACACTAGACTGCGTCTGCTAGTCTCACCCACCCTTTCATATCAAAGTTCCCCCCCCCCCCTCGGAAAAAAAATTCTGCCTCCACGACGAGGTCATAATTTTATTTTCGCGATTTCTGCAGCAGGAGCTTTAGAATACCCACGCTAAAGATACCTTTCTCTTCAGCCCAAGATGAAAACGGACTAACTGGAACGGCGTCATCTTTCAGCTTCTCTGGAGGATCCATGCTGAACTCAGACCGAAGGTTGCCGCCACTCACTGACAGGAACTGCGAGAGCGCTGTTTGTGAACCTGAGCTTTAAGTGCCTATAAAAAAGCTGAATGGTCTGCAGCTGAACAACAATATCTGCCATAATGACAAACAGTCGAGTGCGATGTGGGTAAGGTCTATCGCTTTCCCAACCAACCCCTCAGCGACTAGTTTCGTCTGCATGCCGCTGCCGCAGCTGATCATGGAGGCCACGCTTTCAACAGTGCGGCTGTTGCAGATGGTGCGGCGTACCGAAGATGACGTCACTAAGTTCGCTCAGCATCAAAATAAGTTCTGCCTCTGAAGCCGCTCTTTCTTCCAAAAAAAAAATACTAAGCACTTTTAGTTGGGCGTTAGCAACAATCCTACCTACGCAGCTCGATAAATTTCGTACTCTGCAAGCGAAGCACTCAACAACACTTTTATTTTACCGTATCTACCGCACTGGGATGCATTTCGTTAAACTGGGCGATTCGTATAGTAAATGAGACAGCTTTCGAAGGCGTCTTAGCGTCATCGCGTGGTAGCAGCCGTGATAAAGGCCGCTGGCATCCCTCAGGTCACACGTAATCTTTAGATTCATGATTTTTCGTTTTGTGCCGTCTTGCAATCCGGTTGCTTTTT
Organism: Rhipicephalus microplus; assembly: GCF_013339725.1. Taxonomy (NCBI): domain Eukaryota; kingdom Metazoa; phylum Arthropoda; class Arachnida; order Ixodida; family Ixodidae; genus Rhipicephalus; species Rhipicephalus microplus. Next base: position 70,309,873 of record NC_051175.1, read on the forward strand.
TCATTTGAAATCTCGCGAGAGTTTCACGTTGCTCGTGCTGCGTATCGTTACGTTTGCACGTGCCGTTTTTCTTTCTCTTTTGTTTTCTTTTTCTTTTTCGGGCGTGCACTCTTGCATCCGTGGTATAGATAGGTCACGTACTACACATGTGCACTTCCCTCCCGTAGTCATGCCGCGTATGTACGTGGGCTCATTACGTGAGCCCGACTAAAGGTGTCTAATATTTCGCATTCCCTTTTGAGAACGCCCACATCGGTTGTAGAAATCAGCAGAGATTAAACTGTTGTTACGCAGTGCACATCAATTTTTTATGCACTTCGGCTTCCCCTTAACATGTAGCGCCTCACCGAGCGCAAACCTGCGCAACAATGCATGCCAATGGACAGCATCAGTTGCAGTTCGATCAAACGAGGAAAACGCGCTGGTCCTTAAGGAACACACGCGTTGTGTATTACGTCGCCAATGTTACAGCGTCAGTACAAAAGACCCGCTAAAATGTTCTCGAGTCCGTGCATGACTCACACTACTTGCCTTTTACGGCGGATTATCGTATCAGATTGCATGGTTGCTATAGGTCGAGCGATTTAACGTCCGGGCACAATTTAATCAAGATACCTAAGTATACAATACTCAAAACACCACCTTGCGGGTCTCCGCTGAACTCCTTTGCAATACCAAAGCTTAATAAAAAATTATCGCAGTGAATCACAAGAAGGAATACGAATGCAGCTTCCGCATTTCTGTTCGATTCACAAGAAAAAAAAATGAAAACGTTACCCTTGAGAAGGACGAGGGTGGTTGAAAAGTTTCGTCTTTGCCGGGCATTGGAAGCTTTGCTACCGCTGTCACGTTGCATTGGCCGCTGCGTTATGCTTCGCTCGTGCAAGTGCGACTTGAAATTGCGCGTCCACGTGGTGTTATCAGGCGACAGTATGGTGTACGTAACTCGAACAACAGCAAGTGCCACAACGAAGAAACAAACAGCCGGAAACCACAGCGCCCACTGTCCGGCAATAAAGAGTGAGTATGGTGATTACTACGCGTCACGAGAGAGAGAGAGAGAGAGTAAAACTTTATTGAAGGGGAAAGGGAGAGGGGCGTTTTAGAGCCTTTATGGTTGGGGCCCTACGTCCAGGGCTCCACTGGCCTTAGCCGCCCGCCGGACTTGATCCAGTAGTGCGAGCTGCACTCCTGGGTCCGAGCTAGCGAGGTGTGCCTCCCACTGCTCCATACTAGGTGTTAAAGGTTCGCCGAGAAAATTGGTTATGTCACTTGGTTTACGATCGCACCCCCACGATATGTGGTAGAGAGTCGGTCTTCCGCCGCACCACGGACATACAGCCGGGTAAAGAGTTGGATGTATCGCGTGTAACTTCAGTAGGTGCGGAAATACATCCGTTTGAATTTTTCTAAGGTCAGTGGCCTCTTCCCCATTAAGGGATCTGTGAGGTGTTCCACATTTTTGACGCGTGAAGCGCTGGTGAGCTAGAATCTCCCTAGGTAAAATTGGCATGGTCAATGAAGAGATGGATTCTCCGCTCGGTTACAAAACGCACGAGCTAGAGCGTCCGCCCTTTCATTGCCTTCGAGACCTGCGTGTCCCGGGCACCAGATCAAGCGATGGTGGTGAGTGAGTTTGGATCCTAGCAACCTCAGCCCCATTGCTGGAAGGCGGCCCCTTAAAAAGAGCCGGCAGGCTTCCTGGGAGTCGGATAAAATAACTGATGGCTCCCCTCTACGCTCCTGAAACCTTAAGGCTAAGGCTATGGCCATCGTCTCCGCCTTTGTAGCCGAGGTCGTGCGTACGGAGGCACTCGTTAGCAGCGTCATGTTGTTGTCGACAACAGTAATTATGTGTCTCTGCCAATCGAAACTGGCCGCATCGACGTACGCGACATTTGAAGCTGAGCCGAATTGCTTTCGAAGCCAGTTTACCCTCGCAGTACGTCGCTCAGCGTGAAAGTCGTGATGCATATTTTTAGGCACCGGTGCGATTGAGATTCGCCTGCGGACCTCTTGGGCTACGTCGACCAGCTCCTCATCAATGTGCTGTGGGTGGGGCGAAATTCCTATTCTAGTGAGTATCGCCCTGCCTGCTGAAGTTTCACTTAGACGATTCCTCTGAGACATGAGGACTGCGGCACTGAGCTCAGCATAAGTGTTATGTATACCGAGAGCTAGGAGCCGCTCGGTCGGTGTGCTGGTGGGTAGACCAAGTGCTGCCTTAAAAGCGCTTCTAATGAGCACATCCACCTGGCTCTCCTCACTTCTGTCGAGTGAGTGGTACGGTAGGCCATACGTCACTCTGCTCAAAACTAAGGCCTGGACAAGCCGGAGAGTATCCTTTTCTTTCATGCCTTTTTTATGATAAGTGATGCGACGGATCATTCTAGCTATCTGTTTAACCGTAGTCTTTAAGGTGGTTATCGTGTGACTGGCTTTGCCATTGCTTTGGACCCAGAAGCCAAGTATACGGGCCTGAGTAACCTCGGCTATGGCATGGCCGTCTACCTGTAAGTTTATGGCACCGTTACTTTTGTAATACTTACTGTGTATTCTTATGAGTTCAGATTTTTCAGGCGCACAGCTCAGCCCACTATTTCTTGCGAACTCTGCCACAGCTGTCGCAGCAGCCTGGAGGGTCTGCTCTTTCAGCGCCAGTGAACCCTTCGTAGCCCAGAGTGTGATGTCGTCCGCATACAATGTATATCCAAGGTGCGGGATTGCTTCGAGCTCGTGAGCAAGTCTGCGCATAGCTATGTTAAAGAGCAAGGGGGAGATGACTGCCCCTTGCGGTGTGCCTTTATTTGGCATCGAGAACGGCACCGACCTCGTGTCGCCTATCCCAATAGTTGCCGTCCGCCCAGAGAGGAAGGATTTAATGTAGTTAAATGTACGCTTTCCGCAGCCGATTGTGTTGAGTTCAGAGAGAATGGCCTCGTGCGAAACATTATCAAAGGCCCCTTTGAGGTCGAGGGCCAAGACCAAATGTTCGCCTCCCCTGGGTACGCAACTCATGACCTCTTCTTTTAAAAGGAGGAAGGCATCCTGGGTTGAGAGTCCGGAGCGAAAACCAATCATGGTAGCGGGAAACAGATTTTCTTTTTCAATGTAATTTTGAAGCCGTGTCTGTACTACTCGCTCGTAGAGCTTGCCCATGCACGAAGTAAGCGAAATGGGCCGCAGGGCTCCGAGCGATGGTGCTTTACCGGGCTTTGGTATAGTTATTATTTTGGCTTCCTTCCACTCCGGAGGAACGTGACCTTGGGACCAGCAGTGGTCGTTAAGAAATTGCGTTATCTGCTCAAGAACCTCAGTGCTGAGGTTTCTTATCATAGCGTTTGTTATACCATCCGACCCCGGCGCAGAGTTCCGATTGGCTGCCTGGGCTGCCGCGAAAACCTCTTCTTTCGTGATTGCGGCGTCTAATGTGGCATTCTCGCTGCCGATGTACTCTAATGTACATGGCGGAACCACATCAGTACCGATATAACGGTCTTTAAGCGCCTGGATCAACTCTCCGTCGGTGCCGGGGTAGCTGTGTACTATTCTTTGAAGAATGCGGTTCATGGAGGACTTAGATTTGTCCGGCTCCAGCATGGACCTCAGTATCGCCCACGTCTGGCTAGTCCCTAGTGTACCGCGGAGAGAACCGCAAAACTGCACCCAACCATCGGTGGCAAGTTTCGTTGCGTATTCATTCGCTTCCTCCGACAGAGCAGCGATTCGCCTGTAGAGGCAGCGGTTGAGGCGTTGTTTTTTCCATCTCTTGATCAGGCGTCGCCTACTATCCCACATGTGCAATAGGTGCCGGTCTATCGCAGGCGCCTCAACTGTGCGCGCTATTTTCTTAGAGGTGGCATCATGCGTTTCTCGAATGAAAGCAACCCACCCACTGACATCACAGGGCGTTTGCTCCGGCAGAGGGCGCTTTCGAAAGGTCACCCAGTCTGTCATCACAACGTCACCAGCGACACGACGAACTTTTGGTGATGCTATAGAGGTGCTAAGAATATAATGGTCACTACCAAGGTTTTCATCGAGGTTTGACCACGTGGCATTTTTAATGTTGAAGGTGAAGGTCAAATCAGGGTACGTGTCCCTGCTAATGCTATTACCAAGCCTGGTGGGTGCTGTTGGCAGAGTGATAAGGGTAAAACCTAATTTAGACGTGGTGTTCTCTAATAACACTCCCTTGGGTGAATCCCGGACGTAGCCCCAAGCGGTGCTCGGAGCATTAAAGTCGCCCACCACCACTAATTGATCTCTGGTGCCAACGGCTCGAACTGCCTCGTTTAGGAGTGGGCCGAAGTCGTCATTCCGGTTTTTGGGAGGACTGTATATGTTTAAAATTTTCGTTCGTACTTTTCCTCGTTTTTGTGGGAAGACATCGATAATTTGGTGATTAATGTCAGTCTGATCGTAATGGTCTAGCGCAACTGTCATGAAGTTACTCACCAGCGCTGCAACGCGGGGGTATTTTGGATCGTATAATGTGTAATATCCCTGCAATTTGACGGGACGGTTCCCAACTTCTTGCAGGCATATTACATCAGGTGGGATTAGTGCCGAATGGATGTAATTCTGCAATGCCGCCGCTCGTTTGTGGAACGTGCGACAATTCCACTGCCAGATTTCTAGGTGGTCGGAGTTTTGCGTGGAATTAGTTCGCGCCATGGTGACTACTGCCTTTATTGGGGGGTGTCTGCTTTCTCCGTGATTCGACGGTCCTTCGGTAGTGGACTGCTCGCGGAGGTAACACTGACCCGCTTGTTGATGGCACGCTGAATGCCTACAACAGAGTCATTAACGTATCGTCTTTGTTGTTCCGTTTCTGCTGCAAACTCTTTCCTGTACTCCGAAAACATTTGATGCATTTGCTGCATCATCTGCTCTCGGAGTTCAGACGCTGCTCGTTGCTGTTGTGATTGGAGTTCTCGCATTAAGTTTCGCAAGCTCTGCAACTGTTCCCCCATCTGTAACTGGCTAACGTGGGCCTCCTCGCTAAACCTCTGAGGTATGTCTACTTTCGCCGTTCCTCCCTCCAAAGAGTGGGCTACGGTTGCCCTGGAGATAGCATGAGTGGCGTTGTTGTTCGCCTCTAAGGCGTTAAGCCTGGCTTCAAGTTTGGTTTCTAAAGATGATATGATTTTGTGGAACTCCCGGCGTTCCTCCTTAATCTGGCATCGAAGTTTCTCGTTTTCTAAAGCAAGCTGCTTATTCTCGGCAACCATTTTCTGATATTCGGGATTCTCAATTAAGGGAGCAGATGGAGACACAATCCTCGTCCAGCTCACCGTGTTTGCTGGCTGGCAGGCGGCTGCCTCCGTCCCCTCTTTGGGCGGCGTCAAGATTTGTACCAGCGCTTTCTTCTTCTGCTGCTGATGCTGCTGCTGTTGCTGCTGCTGCTGTTGCTGTTGCTGTTGCTGCTGTTGCTGCTGCTGCTGCTGTTGTTGTTGCTGCTGCTGTTGCTGCTGTTGGTGCTGCTGCTGATGCGGCTGTTTGTTGAGTCGTTTTCTGGACGCAGACTGGGCTCGACCCTTTGAGGAAGCCCGTGACTTGGATCTTGAACGTGAGCGTGATTCCACTGACGAGTCCCGCTCGGAGCTGAACCAGCGTGGATGGTGCCTCCGTTTTGGCTGATCCACTCGGGACCTCCTAGGCGGAACGTGTTTAAGCTTCTTCTTGCACATTTTGTCACCTGTCATATGGTCCTCACCACATATCACGCACTTAGGGGTACACGCGTGTCCTTGTGCGGGTTCACGTGTTCCACACGTGGAGCATACATTGGCGTCGGGCGTTGGGCACACGTCAGTTCGATGCCCTGTGGAGTGGCATACCTTGCAAGCCTGCCTCGTAGGCTTGTGGGGATAACAGATGGCTTCCGCTCCCATGAAATAGACGCACCTAGGCAGTGTGCTGCCCGTGAAGGTAATGATGGCGGTCTTCGTAGATCCGAGCATGCGTGCCCGCTCAATCTTGACCCCCTGTGTTCTCACACGGAGATTCGCCATGAGTTCTGCTTGAGAAGTCCCCGACGGAATACCATGGACTATGCCTCGTAGGACGTCCTCAGGATCCGCCACATACGAGTTGAATGAGTGCACTCGTCCCCTTATATTCAGATGCGTGATCTCTCGCAGCTCTTTGGCTACATGCTCGTGGGGCGTCGATACGATGATAATATTCGAGCCCGGGTGGACGCGCAGCATGAAGCTACCACCGTCGAAGTGTCGGTGGCAAGCGTCTATCACAGCGGTGGAAAGTTCATAGCCGAGTATGTCTTTTACGGCGAGGCCTTTGTGAGGCCTAAGGATGATCTTTATGTCGTCCTTTGGCAGGGGCGGGAGCGGACGGCGACTTCTCGTACGACGTCGGCGCTTCACCTGACTTCCCTGCTTCGGTGGGCTGCTTGACGAGGCGTTGCACTCCACAGCTTCTGACGCGTTTTTCTGGTTTTTCTTCTGGTTCTTCTTTTGTCGGCGTGTCAAAACCGTGTGCCAGCCATCCTCCGTCCATGCGGCACCATCGTGGCGTTCCCCTGCAGACACATTGTCGACTTCTTCGGACGAACCCTGCGGTAACCAGGTCTGAACGTCCATTTGAGTGGTTTCTGTAGCAGACTCCTCATCTGTGTGAACCAGTGGCTGCTCCTGAGGAGACCTCGGTGTTTCCTGAAGAGCGTCCATCCGCCGACGCTTGAGACGCGACCACGACGCAGACGCCGCTATGCAGCGGTGCGTCTGGCCGGGCGCGACGGTCGCTGCCTCGAAGTTTTCAGCTTGCAGAAAACCGAAAAACAGCCACTCACCGCTGAAATTCGACGTTCACTGTTCGCTGTACTTTCACGAATCCGATGCACTTCAAACAACCAGAAATCGCCGAAAAACCATAGAAAATCTGCGGAGCCGATGCGACGCGCGTCCGCACACCGTGGCCCCCTCTGCGTCTGAAGAGCTACGCGTCACGAACCCTTTTCTAAGGCGGGCGGTTTGAAGTGCTGAAACGTTATCTTTTTCGCAACTAAGCATTTCTTTGGTGCAAAGCAAGCCCCGCGGGGTTTCTGAATCACTTTTTCAACAATTCACGTCGACTTAAAGGAACGCTAAAGAGAAAGAGAGAGAAAAAAACGATTTTTTTATATCTGTAAACTACTGTTTCACAGTACCAAAATCACTCCGTTTTCAGGGAGAAGAGGCTTCCTAAACGAAAAAAAACACGTGAAAAATTGGCCCCGTATCTGCATGCAATCTGCATATGTGTCGAAAGACGATAGTCTTGCGTGTGGAGAGAGGAAAGAATTAATTTGATGTTTTGCGCAAGAAAATCGCTTAATGGTATTTTGGAGGCGCTGCGTTAAAGTGCCTCGAGCGTGCAGCGGAGGCGAACGAGCGCATCAAGTCACGTCACACGTGAGACATGAGCGCCATCTGGCAGTTTTCTTGGAAAACGAAGCGCGTGACTGAGACGGGTGTGTGCGCCCGTCTCAGAGGTGATAAGGTGAGGAACGCAAGGCGACGGGTAGGTGCCATCACCATCGCGTCTTAGCAAAGCGTTGGAAACACTCACCTTTTCGTGCAAGCGTTGCATGGTCAGCGCAGCCTGATAAGCGCTACGGTCCTTAAAATTACTTATGTATGCATTTTCTAGTAAAAGATCCACATGCAGAATATATATGTGCTTTATATGGTGCCCCATACTTGCGCAATAATTGCTTATTAATTGATATTTGCACAAGTATGAACGCTAAATCTTGAGCAATATTGGTGGGCGCTGCGCATGGGGTTGGTCGTTTCAAATACCCGGTGCCGTTAATTGTGGACAAACATACGAATCTACAGACAAGGACACAGACCAAAATTTATGCGTCGAAGGTCTCTAAGAAAGACTATCGCCTTTAAAAAATGCGGGTGCCAACGCCACCTTCTAATTCCCGCTACCAAACGTCACGACGTCATTGATTTAGACTGCGTCTACTCTGTCCTACTAGGTTGTTGTCTGAGGCGGCCATATAGTTAATACACCTAATCATTAAACATTTTGTCGAGCCAATGTCGCCAAAATACGAAAAATGCACTTCGATATACAAGACCTTATGTGGGAAAATTTTGCCGTGAAGTTCAAAAATCAAGTTTCCAGTTTCATTCCCTGCGCTATTGTTAAGCCTATGGTGGCGTTATTGTCGCCGTTACACGTCTCATAGCACAATATTCCATTTCGAACTCTTGTGTTGCTTCCCTATAGTGTCCCTTTAACAAAGACTCCCATTTCAGCGCACCAGCGATGTGTTGTGTTTTGTTTTCTTTTAGCTTTTATCCGCCATCGAAAATGTGGCCGCAATTCAGGTTCAAACCCAGGGATTTGTGCTGATCGTTTATGCCGTCAGTGCACGACCTTGACTGTGTACGCAGGGCGTCATTACGACCTTAATCTTGAAGAACAGGCTTGATGGAGAGTGTAGGGAACTGGCTGAGGTTAAATCCTCATAAACCCAGTTACCACGAGTAAGAGATGCCAGGATTAGTTTTGCAAAGGCTTGTTCACACAGCGTTTTAAACACTCGCCTGGTCCGGTGGTGTCACTGTGGCGGGGCCCCGAGCGAGCACCGCTGCGCCGCCTCTCCACAGAGGATCACGTGACGTGACGCCATGCGCGCCGTACTTGCGCTCTAGCTGTTCAAGGTCACTGCGACGCGATGAACCACTTTTTGGAGACAGCGCTGTATTGCTTAATTTATCTCTTAAAAATCACGTAGTTGTCTAAGCACAGCGCCGAACATTTAGCCAGGCCAGCGACGCCATGCTGTAGAATTAGTGTTTGTTTTTAATCCTTCTTAATCCTTTGGCCCTTGCGACACATCAAAACGTTTTTTTTTATATATCTGTGCCAAGACAAATGTAGTCATCTCGAGGGAAAAGTTCGGAGTCGTTGACGGGGGAAAAAAAAGGGAAACTCGGGGGTGTAGGGGAGGAGGGGGCATAGAGCACACGGAACGTGCAGTGGGTGTGTCTATCCCAGTCGAGGCTATAGCTTCCAACAGGTTCTCATCATCAGGTCGAAATAGGCGTCTTCATCGATGGAGGCACTCACACCTGAGTAGTAGTCGAAGAATTCCTCCTTGGTCACCTGAAAGTAACAGCATTTGAAAATTAAAACGTTCAGTTCATGTGTCGACAACCATTAAGTGTTATCGCATATCATGCATTGTCATGCAGTTCGCAGTATGTAAACGTCAACAAAAACACTAAACGAACTTCCGATCCTAAATAATGACCTGCCAAATCCTTACGTTGGCTTATTTAATACTCAAATTGGGTGTTTAATAACCCGTCCCACATGGAACGACGTTCATTGAGTACACACTGCATCATTACCACAAAGAAGCTGTTGCGGACGGCTCCGGAAATTTCGAACACGTGGGGTTCTTTGACGTGCAAATAATAATAATAATAATAATAATAATAATAATAATAATAATAATAATAATAATAATAATAATAATAATAATAATAATAATAATAATAATAATAATAATAATGTGGTGTGGCCTCACTTTGTAGAGACACCAGCAGATATATTTATAATACGCTGAGAAGCTTAATAGCACATGTGAATGCCAATGTGTCCATGTTCATTCAACCTTGCGTCGTTTCCGGAACACTTTGTAAAGCCATATACCCCTTTTTCTTTCAGCTGACAATCGTTGGACAGTCATTGGTATCACGGAAGCTGCTTAGACTATCTTCGTTTACATTAACAAAACCATGTCGTATAATTCATTATCGCATAAATACTGCAGCAACTTCTAAAGCACACCATTCTCTCTCGTCGTTTGTGCTAATGATGAACATTTGCTGCAAGTATACACATGGCAAAGAGATGCCAAAGACGACGTTTACAAAAAGCATTAAACACTGCAACTCCACGTTATACACACGCGTGCTTATGAATACCTTCGAATCCTTTCATAAGCCGGCTGACGGCATATCAAGTATATGAACAAAAATGACGTCATCTTAAGCTATATAACCAAGATAGTTAAGGGGCTTCCTTTCGAGCTGAAGAAACCCATCAAAATGCAAAGACGTCTTGATTACTCGTGATTCCGTTTTATCTTGCCCTGAAACTGTATGAGAGCGAAAAAAATTGTTTGATATAGTTTATAGGGATTCATCGTACAATAAATTAAACGGCGTAGGTTCAAAGAAACAGAACTGGTGTCCCTTTCATCTGCTGCTCTTAATCCCTTGTACCTTTGCAGGGGTGTAGCCAGAATTTTTACAGCAAAACCTGTTATGTGAATAAAACTCGGGTCGCGCGCTGCTGAAGTTGTGCGCCGCCGGTGTCCGTAACTACAACTCACGAAATTTGAAAAAAAAAACTAGTATCACTAACACAGTGGGGCTCGAACCCGAGTCCGCTTGGTGCCAGCCCAGTATTCTACCCCTAAACCACGTCGGTTTTTTTTTCTTTTTTTCCCCTTTATTTCCGGTAAACTTCACAAACGAGTTGCTACGCTAAATATATTACAATTCACAACGAACAATACAAGAAACTTGAAAATGTATTATTATAACACATCTAGAACGTGATGTGTTATAGTAATACTAAACCACGTCGGTGACTTGTACTTCCTGGCAAAATTTCTTTAGACAGGCTTGGTGTCGGGAAAGCAATCGCGCTATTACGACTAATAAATCGTTTCAAAACAGCGAAAGAAGAACCAGTCGTTGCACAATGCGAATAGCGCGACGAGTGGGTCGTCCGATGTTCCAACCCATTACAAAAGCTTGTTCTTGTTCACATATTAACTGTGGCGCATACCCGTTACAGGCACAATTCCTCATCGTCGTCAGCCAATTCATGACTATGAACAATTGGCACAAAATTTCTTGCAAGTGTTTAACTGATACCACGATTCCTAGACGAATAACGAGAAATAGCATAGCAAATACCAGCCTACTACACAAATTTTTTTTATTATTTATGCCGTAGTGGGTATCAAGCAAGTGTACTTGCAGCAGGCCTGGCAGCGAATGCCAGCCTACTACACAATTTTTTTATTAATATTAAAGTCGTATAGTGGGTATCACGCAAGTGTGCCTGCAACAGTTATACAGTGGTATAAAGGCTCTTATTGTATTGTATTCAAATTTGTTTCACGAATTCTACTGCCGCACGCCTGGTGGCCGATCTCCCGTGGTGAGTAGTGCCATTCTTCCGGGAATTGTCATCATCTTCATCATCTGAGAGGCCGCTCTTCTAGCTTTCGCCGCGACTGTGCTTGGCCTTCCGCGCAGCCCTGACTTTTTTTTTTATTGCGGGGAGGGGGGAGGCAGAGGAGGGGAGGTTTCAACTGTAGTTTATGTATGTTCGTGCGTGAGTTTGCATGTGCGCTTGTACATTTACGCAAGCAAAATTGGAAATGTCTGGGTGGAGGGTTCACTCCACCCCCTCCCTGCATGGATATATGCCCGTGAACCTGTACTTTCACGCCTTACACTACTGCAATCGAAAACCATATGTATTTGCGAGGTTTAATTGAATTATTTATATTGCGTATTTGAATATACTTCCCCTCGTAAAGCGACCATAGTAGGAAGGCGTATACACTTGGGTCATGCAGCTAGATGTAACACAAACTCTAACACAAGTGCGAGTTCAACTACAGACAACGTCGAAGTGCGCTGTGCTCGGAGGAAGCTTGTAGTTGCTGTGCCGGTTGTCACGTGATCATTGAGGGTGGTGGCTAGCTTTGGACCAGAGCGGAGTCCGCGCACCATGGCGTTGATTGATTGATATGTGGGGTTTAACGTCCCAAAACCACTATATGATTATGAGAGACGCCGTAGTGGAGGGCTCCGGAAATTTAGACCACCATGGCGTTGCTACAAGCACCTCATTATGGCGACGACGCCTACCGCTATTTAGAAACATGGAATAGGCCTATAGTTATATATTGGGTATATAGATTAAGTCTATAGTTAAACAAGCTAGTTCATGTATACGTTTTGATGGTTTGTGTTGACACCGGGTAAAAGTAATTAGAGACGGAGGACACACGTTTTATCTCGGCAATGAAATAAATAAAATAGGAATGATGGTCTTGGTCACGGACCACAGTTAGTTTACACGTCCTCTCAAGGGTACTTCTCGCAAATGCCGGCGGCTACTTTACGTGAATTTGTTTTTGTCAACGCAGTCTACCTCCGTTTGCGGAGAAGTAATACACTAATAGCCCACGAGGGCATCGCCGATGACTCAAGCATCAAAAACTCAGGCTACACTTACAGTGTAAGGATTTCTTGTCTAATCTGACCTCTGAAATGTCAACAATTTCTTTTCACTTCGTTCCCAGTGGTCCAGATTGCATTATCGCTATGCCCCCGCGAACCTATATCACTCCTATTTTAAGCGAAGTTCGTGTGACTTAAATATTTAGGTGGCGGCGGCATAGTTCGGGGGCAGATAAAAGAGGTTCCAGCTAGTGATCATAAAATTCATGGGTGTATATACGCAAACGAGGCTTACGCTACAAAAAAAAGAGTAAACATCGGCTAAACAGTCCAATATTGTGGCGTCCATATGTCTAAGGTGCATTGATTGATTGATTGATTGATTGATCGATCGATCGATCGATCGATTGATTGATTGATTGATTGATATGTGGGGTGTAATGTCTCAAAACCACCATATGATTATGAGAGACGCCGTAGTGGCGGGCTCCGGAACTTTCGACCACATGGGGTTTCCATGGGGCCTACATCATTCTCGCCTCCATGAAAATTGCAGTAGCCGCAGCCGGGATTCGATCCCGCGACGTGCGGGTCAGCAGGCGAGTGCCTTAGTCACTGGACTATAGATGGACCGTGGAGGGGCGTCTAAAGTACATTGCGCAATACCATCTAGAGTGGCGCTATAACAGACACGGCTAAATCTCAAACCTATAGCTTCACTATAGTCCCGATTTTCACGACATGGGAAAGGCTCAATTTTGTTTTGTTTTTCGATGCTCTCACGCGTGAATTTCGTTCAACCATTATTCCTCTACCCAATCGAGGAGAACAAGTGAAACGTTTCGATAAGCAGGCTGACTCCGGTGTCGTCGACCCTTTAATAGTCGAAAAGCGCGAAACAGCGCTGGTCACGTCGCCGTATGCGTCCTCCAAAAACGGGCCATTCAGCGCCCGCAGAAAGTGCGTTCGGCTCGTATCTAAATTTTCCAGACCGCACGATCGAATGTTCAAAGTGTCGCGACGGTGTACTTATATATAGTGGAGCCAGTTTTCAGATTGGGCGGCGTGTTAATGGCATATATAAACGCGAAAGCACTCGCAAGCATCGAGGTGATACTTACACGTTTCGAACGAAATGTATCTGCACCAAAGGGGTTCAAGAACAGGCGTTCCTTAGAGCGCTGTTTAGGACACAATTATTGACGCGGTTTCCATCCTGAAAGAGCCGGTTTCGCAGACACCCCGCCGTGGGTATCGGTGGCTGTGAGCGGAAAATCGACGTCGTTCGTGAGCAAAAAAACGTCAGATCGGTGCGAATTAACAAATAACAAAAATCTTCGATACGAGTAGGAATTCAACCCAGGCCTCTTGCGTGGCAGGGATGTGTTCCACAACGGAGCCGTGTCATTTTTTTTATTCCTCCGCGGTATTCATTAAAAACGTACGTCACGTACATAGAATACTCGAGGTGGCTTCTAAAAATGTACAAAAAGTTTTACAAAAAAAAAAGGGAAGCTTCAGATGACACTGTTTTCTAAAAGGGTACCATAGCACCACGTTTTGTGAACACTGGATACCAGGCCGGCTGAAGCTGTGGCTCATATATGTTTTTAGCTGTAGTGTCATTTGTATGAAACGCTATCGCGAGGATACCGTACCTTGACACTGTTCCGTTTCAAACAACGCTATGCAAATGTCGTGCATTGTGCGATGAGCCTCCTCGCATTTGTTATTGCGTGGCGGACGCAGACCACTTCACCGGGCAGGGCGTCCAACAGTCTGATTTAGTCCGTCATGGTAAATGAGTGGTTACGGAGATCGGCTGCCAACCCGAAGGGCACAGGTTCGATACTGACAAGGGCTGTCACATTTTGGTGGTGTTGAAACGGTGAAGCGCTTAAGCTGTGCGATGTGACACCAGATGGTCGAAATATCTGAAGCCATCCACTACAGCGTCTCTCAGTAGTCTTGAGACATAAAATCCCAGATATATATTAAATCATGTGAATTGCCCAAAGAGAATGTGGTTTAAATGTGTGTCAAGTACGAAACACCCACACAGCTTTATTGATCGTCAACAACAGAAAAATCCCCAGCAAAGTGAGCAGCTGCGCTGATACGCGTGTTGTCTTACGGACTTGTATATAGTGGGTGTACTTCGTTGATTCCCAAAGGAAGAGTTATGGCGTAGAGCGGGCGCTTTGCAACTGTGTATACTGTGAGTAGGCATCCTAGGATAGTTTGAAACAGTCCACGTTACTCGCACAGTCGTTCGTTTTTTTTTTTTTTGATGCACGGTCGAAGCATGCACCGAGAACTGAAGCAGACTAGTAGTTCTGGCCGACTGGGCTGGCCCTACGTCATCTCCTGACGCCGATCTCCGACGACAGCGTAGCTCTGACCTACTGGACTTGCCCTACGCCATCTCCTGACGCCGACAAGAGCTCTCGCAAGTGGTGCCCCGTCCTCGGCTCCTGTGATCGTGTTTCCATCTTTCCTACCTGTCCTATCTCTCGATATGTCCTTGCTCGCTGTCCCAACGCATCTTTCTCTCTTTCTCTATACCTTTAATGCTATCCTTTTAATCCCTCCTCACCACCATCCCTTGTGAGATACTGTTGAGGTGTCGCACCCTGATGCAGACAGTTACGGGGCTCACTTTCCTTTTCTTTTCCCTCTTATCAACATAAACACTCCCCACCCCCCTGTTCAGAAGGCGATGCGTGCGAGTCTCGATTGCGCCATTGCATTCTACTTTTGAGGCCAAGCTCCAGCGTCCTGCAAGTTTTTGGGAGAGTATTACATGCCAAAAAATGAATGACCACGAGTGGGCGAAGCTCGGTCTTAATGTCCATAACGTCTTCGTTGAAGTCACCGACTGCTATGTAGGGTTAGTTCTTGTAGATGTTTGACAGTATTCCGTCACAATTATGATTGGTATTAGTAAATTGTTAAAGGTTTTCTTTTTTTCGTGTCTCACATCCACGAATCTTCCCGCGATGAACACCACAAAAGATCAAGGCTCGACAACAAGGTGCTTCGCCCCTGAAAGACGTTATGATTATGATTCACGCCGTAGAGAAGGGCTCCGGATATATTGAACATCTGGTGCACAGTAGACGCACCTCTACCATTTCGTTTCCGTCGGAGTGCGACCACAGCAGCCGGTATCAAACGCAAAATTTTCAGGTCAGCGGCTGATCAAGTTAATTTTGGCGTTAGACTGCAAAGAGCTAGTGCCAGCAGACGTCCGCTCCTGATAGCTCACGCCAATGTTTTTATTGCGACAGATCTTACCTGCACGCTGTCGGTGCGTTTTTGCCATCGCTCGCTATCGTGCTCTGTCTATAGTTCAAACTATTGGCAACTCCCTGCGCATTGTATGTTTCACCCACGAGTATGAGCACGCAAGTAGGGCTCATGCGCTCAAGCACAGCTGAAACGAGCCGGCCCACTGCCGTCGCACAGAGGCCACATGCAATAGAATCACCTTCTTGCGAGGCCTGCCGCCGATTGTAGCTCATGCAGAGAGGAAACGCCCCATCTGTCTTGAAAAAGCATGAAGAGACATCACGGGGGAAAAGGGGATGTGTCACTCTAGCAGCAACTGTGAACATTTATTTTGAGGGCGTGGTCACCATCGATGGCGCGCGTGCTATCTCGGCAGGTACCAGCAGGCGACTCGTGTGCCCGTCTGCTCTCAACGCGAAGAGACTGCACGAGAAGAGCTCTCCCTGGTTTGGCAATATTATTTTAAAGAAACGTTTTGTACAGCCACTTGGGGTCGCATATAAAGACTTAGCTGTTAGCTTTACGTCGCATAATACTGCAACTTGTTGCTATCGCATTCATTGCTCCACCCTTGCGGTGAAACTGTGATATTTTTGTTATTTCTTCCAAAAAAAAAACCAACACCACATTTGAGAACAACTAATGAGCAGGTCAGAAAAAGTACTCACAACACCGTCGACGACACCGCCTTCCTCAAAAGTGGCCAAGAACTTGTTCAACAGTTCTCGCTCTGTCTTCTGTCCATTCAGGTAATCGGGGTGGTTCCGCACGTTGTACACGCTTTTTAGGTCGTCGAAGGTCACCTGACCGTCACCCGATCGGTCAAGCTTCTGGAATGCCTTGGTCACCAACGCCTCTCGGCTGGGACTCATCTTGGGCTGATATGATGAAAAAACGGCGGAACACATGATAAGAATGGAGTGCTACGGCGTATGTACTATTCCGTACTGCTTCGATGTCGTACTGTCTGATAGTCGTTTGAGATTAGGATAGAAACGTGTTTCTTCTACCATTAGGGATTAATCACGGTACGGCGTCGTAAAAGAAAACAGCAAGGACAGAGAAAGATGTAGAAGTTACCGGAAAGTAGAATTCACTCTTGGACTCTTTGACAGCAAGACCGCAGGAGACTGAATTTACCGCGAACATTAGATTACTTTGACGTTGTTATCATAACTAGAACAGTTTCATGGAATGTAAACAGGAAATTCAGAAGCACTTTTGTGGTTCGCCTAAACAATACAATTTCCAAGACACAAAATTAAAGGCAAAACCACTGTCGAATAAAGTAGATGACAATAAACACATGTGCTTAAATCCTAAAAGAATGGTTAAACAGGGAATGCTGCTGGAGACAAGGTTTTGACTAGGGCATATGTCTTTGTCAAACTGCTGCCTTGGCGAAGACGAATACCCCGTTCATCAAGTCACCACGTTACCTTCGTCGAGTTGCGGCGTCGACGTGGCATGCCACTCGCCAAAACATTGGCTGCAGCAACCTGTCCTGTCCAACGACCTCTCATCACTCTAAGCTTCCATCTTACCCTGACCTTCTGTACTGCTTGTGTTTACAAGGTTAGATGAAATAATATTAAGACAAAATAATTTGAAAAAAAAACTTAGTTAGCAAACAGTTACGAGCATCGTTAGAGGTGCGGCCCCGAAAGCACAACACATGAATTAACTAAAGTCGGCAAACTTTTGCTTAACGTTACCTGACTGTTGGCTAGCGCTGGCTAGTGTTCAATGCTTTAGACCCATGTTGGTTGCGCGGTGGTTGTAGTGCATGAGCAACAGATGCATCCCACATGGAAGTTTTTGTTATAAAATCAGCCATATTTTTGTTGTCGTTTTTTTTTTGGTTCGACGTTCGTGCTCAACTTACTCTGATGGTGCGGATGAATTCGTCGAACTTGATCGTCCCCGAATTGTCGGCGTCGAACATCTCGAATAGCTTGTCGTAGTCCTCGGCTTCGAGGAAGGGCGCCATGCCGGAATCGTCCAGTCCTTTGATAAACTCCTCACGAGACAGGTCACCGCTGCCGTTGTCATCCATCCGACGGAACACTCTGAAACAGGCATAGGTAATTTAAATATGTACTAGACACAATTCTCATTATAAAAAAGCTGTGCATACTGAGAAAGAAAAAAAAAACCTCTTGGGGAAGAAAACAAAATGTAAAAAGCCGGGAGATTAACCAGGCACATGCCCAATTGACTACCGGGCCTGTGCCTGGTCAATGCTGAAGAAAAGAAAGTGGGTAGCGTAAAGATGAGAGAGAGAAGGAAAAGAAAAAAATGAAATACTTAGTAAACGCGTTTACGCGTATACTAGGGTCCAACTGAAATTTATAGCAAATTTATAGGGTCCAACTGAAATTTTAATAGCAAATTTCAAGCTGCTAGACGCTGTCTACACAGGTGTCACCGAAATATGTATTTTATTAGATACGTTCACTATTGGCTGTTGAACAAGTTCGCTTACTTTAAACTGTGCTGTTGGCATGCCTCAAGGAGGCTAGCTTCACTACCAGAACGGACACCTTTTTTTTTCCCCTTAGCCTCGGATCCCGCTAGTCATGGTACGTGATACAGTTGTTTAATAATCACAATGTGCATAAGGTGTTGAGAAGTCCGTATAGATATTCATACGGATATCCCTATGAATATCCGCATTACTATCCTACATTACTATCCGTATGAATATGGATATCCATACCATGTCCCGCCGACGTATAGGGGACATGGCTCGAACCAAAGGAGCTTCGCCCCTAAAACCAGTAGAAGCTTTACGGCACTCGAACGCAATACTACCCGCATTGGAGGTGGACGTTCTAACCACATAGCATCACTCATAGTGTTCAAGCGGGACTCGCTTGATAGATTCTGTGCCGAACGGTTGCGTCGTCCACAATCTCTGACGCCAGGATAGGTCTCACCGATCTGCTCGCCGTCCGCGAATTTCTGGTGCCGTGTGGCTCTCGCCGATCAGTGTTCCGTCCTAGTACTCCTTCGACTGTGTCTCCCATTTTTCCTACCTATTCTCTCTTCTTTCTACACTCATGTCCGGAAAAGGCTTTGTCTTTGTTATCTTTCTCGTTCTACTATTCTTTTCATGCTCTTCCCCCCTCTCCAACAAGGAGCCTAGCCATGTCATCTATTTGGCAGGCAGAAGTCAGCTCATTTTTTCTTTCCTTCAAGAACCACTTACTATGTGTTCAAGTGGCAAGCATTGCCTCTTTGTTTTTTATCTCTCCCTCTCTCCCTCTTCGTTCTCTATTTAACTTTGTGGCACATGAACTGTCAAGATTATTAACGGAGGGTGGTTAGTGACGTTCGAAGAGGCGTATGTGATGTAGCACTGCACCAGTTGCATAAACTCTCTCTCTCTCCAAGTGTATCGTATTCAATAGCGAGTGCTTCTGACTTTCTGTTTCAAATTTCCAACGTTTTCACGCCGCTCAAGAGTGTCACACGTTGCCAATGGTCACGTCGCGACGTGCGAAGGACCGATAACGAACGGTCAGTTTGAGCGACGGAATGTACACCAAGAGAGGGAAGCTCGGCCAAGTGTGGAAAAGTTGATGGAGCGATTAAATTAACATTCAACGCGCTCACACGGTACAAGTTAGGTTGCAGATCTCAGAAGGAGTCCTTCATGCTCTAGTGCACTTCAGTTGATCATGGCAATAATCGCGATAGACACAACCGACCGATCTACGCACCGCCCTTGTGTATTCGCCATACCTAAGCTAGTGTGAGGCCCTTTCAGGGGCGAGATCGAATTGCTGATTCGCACGATTCGATAAGCATCCCCAACAGAGATACAGAACTGTCTATATATACCAGTATTTATGCACTAGAAAGATTCGACACTGACATGACCCCGACGAAAACACGAGGCAGATGCAAACCATCGGCCGACGAGTCGCCCGTCGACGAAGTCACCAGACTGCATGGTCACACTGGGCCGACGACGACGAAGACGCCTCAAAAGACAGTATTTCATCGTAGTGTAAAATGATGAGAGACCGAAAACGCCAGCAAAACGCATCTGCAGACCTGTCGTCGGCGTGTCTTCGGGAGATCGGTGGCTGAGCGAAAATTTGCCGCATGTCCTTATTTCAAACGACCACGAAGTGGGAAATCTTGGGGGAGTTAACAATGCCCTCTCCGACACTTCCGCGGCGTCTGAATAGGCAGCTCGAACACACAGCCGAAGTTTTTTCTTCGCTTCCCTATTGTGTCCACCAACCCAGTCCCTCGTTAAGATGGATAATGGCGGGGGCTGCGCCGCGTAGCCGCATAGAAACAATGGCAGAGCAGGGAGCATGGCTGAAAATGCGGTTCAGGTGGGCAAGTTTTGGGACGTTAAACCCCACATATCAATCGTGGGCAAGTTTAGTCGGTGTCACTGCGTGTGCCTCCAACGTGACTACAGAATTGGTCAACTAAAGACTGTGAGCACGAAAAGGTGCGGGCGGGGTCTTCGAGAGACCACCGATGGACTGTTTATGTCTTTGCAGTTTACATAGGCCAACGACAATAGAAACGACCCTCCTAAAGACACCCCGCAGACCAAAATTGATTTCGTATCTTTTTAGTGTAAACGCGCCTCAAGGAGCGAAGCTCCTTATGTCGTGGCTTGTGCGTCCCCGTTGTGAGTAATCACCGCTCCTTAATTGTCGAACCGGCCATAGAGGGGAGTACTTGTACTATACGCTGAAAAATGCTAATGGTACGACAGTAGAGTGCGTTATTTGCAGAAAAGAAGCATTGACTTCACACGTACGGGAGGAGAGAGAGACGGTCGCGCGACTACGATCACGTGTTCTTCGGTGGCACATTTCTGGCACGCGCACGCATTCAGAGGCTCGGCGACGGAGGATGGACAAGGCTGCTGAGCAGCGTGCGCGCAGGGTGGCGGTGGCTCGCGCTTGAAAAAGGGACTCCGACGTGCGGGTGCGCGAAGCAGAAGCGCGCTACGAGGACCCTGCAGTACGACCACGAAAAGCCAAAGTGGCGCGGCAGCGGCGTGCGGACCCAGCTTAGTCTCACTCTCCATCATTCCCCCCGTGAATATGCTGTCATTTTTTATGACTTGTTGTGTCCCAACTGCGACTGCTTCAAGTCTACGTTGAGATTCAAAACCACGTATGTATACTAACAAGGGCATCCGCCGAAGTTATCGCAGGAGGATTAATCGAAAAACAACATAGGGAGGGGATCTCAGGAGGATGAATCGAAAAACAACATAGGGAGGGAGAGGGGTCAATCACTATAGGTAACCGATTTCTGTCACATAACCGAAGAACGTGCACAGTTGGCTAGCAATCCCGAAGACAATTTTACGATCATATACGAGTCATGAGTGTGCTAAACAATCTGTGTAGCTCATGGCTACTACACGGAAAAAAATCACAGCATATCCACGGAGTGAATGATAATGAGTGGAGCGGTGCTTTTGTTCGTCCGTCTGTGCATCCGTCCGTCCATCCTTATGTATGTCTGTGTGTCCGTCGATCCGTCTGCCTGTCTGTCACTCACACTAGCGCTACCTGCTGAGTGAGTCATACAGCTAGATGATGGTTACGAGCCGGTCACAGACATGCATGGACCGACGCATGCCTTTAGGAGCTTCGCCCCTAAAATACCCGATATTCCACAAGGGGGCCAGTCTCCCCCCATCCCTTGTACCCCTTTTGAACCATAGAGTTTTCTAAAATTAACTAGAGGGGACTCCGGCGCTGTAATCGTTCAGCGACCATGGGAATGATCGGTAGTACACAGATTTGCCTAGTCTTCGTACGTGCGGGCGGCGAATCGCACTTGCGGTTTCGTTTATTGCTGTTTTCGTTTCTGTTTCGAAGGAAAGAAACGAACCCTTCTGAACTTCGTGACCCGATTCGAAATGGTGAGCCTAAAAGAATAAGGTGGGGAAGCGCAGCCGATGATCGTTTGGTGATATTTGTTTCGTTAGAAAACAGCTCCGGGCCCTACGAACACACACGAAGGCAGAAGCAGGCGAGAAGTACGAAGATTAGACAAACGTATGTACTACTCATCATTCCCATGCTCTCTGAAGCGCTGTGCGTTGCAGCTCCCATAGACACTAGCGCCAGAGTTCTTTCTAGTGTATATTAGAAAAATCTATGCTCCGGACGCCCATGTATACTAACCAGCCATGCCAAGTAGTTTATACCATAGAGCGACTTACTTTCCAAGACCCAGAATCCCTGCGGAGCCCCGCTGAAGGCAGAGAAGTCGTAGCTTCTCCACTGCGTCCGATGTGTTGTGCAGTTGCCTGGCAGCCGTGAGCTTCATGACGTTCTCGTTTCGGGTCTGCGCGGACACCGGTCGAGGCATGGATTGCGGTCTCGCAGCGGCCGTGTGGAACAAGAAGTCCCTCGAGAAGCGGCCCCCGTAAGACGACGTTTTCACGCGTTGCTGCATATTAACATGAACCACAAGGTTGATTATAATAGTAAGTACTTGTTAGAGCTTAATGCCTTAAAACCACGATATGATTTATGAAGGTCTCAGTGGAGGCATGACGATAGTTCTAGCGCGAGAACAAAACGACGACACAGAAACAAGAAGGACACGAAGGACACGAGCGCTAACTTCCAGCTAACTTCCAACTTGGACGTTAGCGCTCGTGTCCTTCGTGTCCTTCTTGTCTCTGTGTCGTCGTTTTGTTCTCGCGCTATAACTATCGTTGGAAGTTAGCGCTCGTGTCCTTCTTGTCTCTGTGTCGTCGTTTTGTTCTCACGCTATATAACTATCGTTGGAAGTTAGCGCTCGTATCCTTCTTGTCTCTGTGTCGTCGTTTTGTTCTCGCGCTATAACTATCGTCATGTCATAGCCACTAGCCCAAGCTGCCACACTTCTCAGTGGAGGGCCGTGGAAGTTTCAAACATCTGGGGTTAACTTGCACCTTAGCCTAAAGACACGTGCCTCAAGCATTCTCGCCTTCACAGAAAAAGGGCTGCCGCGGCTGGGATTCGATCCTGCGACCGTCCAGCCAGTGGTCAGACCATTGTGGTGGCTCAGCGTAACTACATCACTATTAGGAAGTTTTGTAATAGCATGCGCAACGCTCAGCAAGGTTGCGGGCGGAGCACAAGCGTTCGCCACTCCACGGGAGCCCGCAAGGGGACAGCGTACGACGCATGCTCAACGCAAACGCGAAGCTTTGCGTTGACGTGTTCTAAAATTCTCTGTTGGAAAAGCTGTCATTCACTCCACTTCCTCATTGGGGTCTGCGTTTTTCGGTGACTCTTACCCGAACACTCATACTTACATTGAGTCCGTAACAATAAAAACAACACAGACCAGACAGCGACATGCGAATGTACAACGCGAGCAAAGCGCTGTACGCCAGTCTTTGAGGTATAGTCCAACACTCAAAATCATAAAATAGACCAGTCTCTCAAACTCGTTGCACTACTCTGGCGCACAGGAGAATAGGCTGGATGTATACCCCATACGAAATGCGCGATGCTGCGAGATTGGCGATATGTCGGAACGTGCCCCCTCGTTCGGTAAATAAATGCCGTTTGTTTTTGATTGATTGCAAAAGACGGCTCCATGCACCACTAAGTAAGCAATCGCGTACGCGCACTCGCAAAACTTGAACTGCGGGAAAATATCAGTCGACAATGACGGCGTAATTGAGGCTATTGAGGAGATCGGTACTATCTGACGTTTCTATTAAAGTGATCACTGTTTAGTGTTTTGTTTATATACCCGTCCCACAGCCAATGAGGTATTAAGACCGATAAACGGAGCACCCACGACAATATATATGTTGGCTTCGTGTCACAAAATCTGAAATTTTCGGTCACCATCCCCAATATTAAATTTCCAAATACATGTGACTTTTAATAGAGCATCAATGTTAGCTTTGACGTCTATTCGAATGTGATTAAAGAAGAAACCAAACCTTATTAAACTGTGAAGTGTTTTTGCCTTATACCACTTCTGACGCCTTCATGTGAACCGCATGTTGTGCTTATCATTTTATTCTCTTTAGGGTTCTTTAATCAGACTGCACAGGGGAGCCCAGGATTCCATAATACGTCTCAGCCTTTATTTCCGACTTAATTATTGGCAAGGAAAGGAAAATCGAGCTCTTACTTCGTATTATACGTCCTCAAGAGAGTTCGATACGCCGATGAGCAACAAGCCTGCTGTTCCAGGCCCTGCACTGTGAAGCCTTCCATACAGGTATTTATTTACCAACAAGCCCTGCACTTGTGCTTGGGCTAGTTGGTGCTGGCTGATATTTGTGATACGTATAGCACAAGTACACAAAATATATCCACAGAAGCACACACCACAGGCGCTACATCAAAATTATAAGTCGACAAGCACTCATTCAAGCACCTCGCTTTCTGGTAACTACCTCCCTATCCCCCCCACCACTTTAAATCTAAATTCTGGATGAAGCCCTGCTTCAACAGTTGTGCTTCTTAGTCTCAATTAAAGCTTTGACGCCAAACATAGAACGCAAATCACGGGAGGGGCAGGGGGTGAAGGGGGCTCCTCTTGTGTTGGAGCTAGGCTGTGTGTGTAGGGGGGGGGGGGGAAGAGGGGTAGACGTGCACTCTCTGCAAGTGTCCGCCCACGAGATTCGTCTTACAAACATGTTTAGATTGTTGGAGAGTATATCGCATCAAACTAGCGGATTCAACTTTATTATTGCATGTTTACCTTGTCCTGTTCAAGTGTTCAAGTACGCTTCAGCTGCGTGAGACATGAAATGGCAACTGCCGCTCGATCGGCTTTAGCGGAGTCAACAGAACTACGCACTTACGCGAGCTCGGAAATCATAATATTTTTTCTTTCAATTAAAAAAAAATGTTCTAATTTTTATATAAATAAAGATGATGGGAATATTGACTGAATGATCAAGACGGCCGCTACGGCAAGGTGTGTGTTCTCTCACCCCTTGTGATTCTTCTGGATATACGTTACTGGTGCTAAATATACCTGAAATTACTCACCTTAATCAAAGACGACCGATACCAGCTCCCGCGTTGGCAGCTGCAGTAACACCGATGAACAAGTGACAACCGTTAAGAGATGCACACAAACAAGAAAAGAAGTATGAGAAGCGCAGGTACTAGGAACAGGTGTGCGCAGCCAATGACGCCCGTCGGGCGTCTTCGATACACCAGCGAGCTACAAACGCGTACCACGTGCAACGCCCCGAAGACTAGCTAGTCAAGCGAGAAAGCATCGCTAAAGCGGCGCCTGTGTGGCAAGATATGCTAAAATATAAAGAGACCCCCGCCCGAAGCAGCCGCATGCAAAAAAACTCAGCATCTTGGGTGTCGTATCGGCCGGCCGGACGGCGAGGGGGCACCACGACCCCTCTCGGGTCGATACGGGTTTCCATTGTACGTGGCCCGGGCCGGCCCTTCACTCCGAAGGGGCCGGCGGTTACTATGGGTACTAAACGTAAACACAACGTTCGAGCCACAGGCACAAAGAACGCAATACTCGCAAAAGAAGCGTGTGGACAAGGGAGTGAGTGATTTCGGGAGTGGAGGGAGAGAGACGTACACCGGTGCGTCTGCTTCCGGAGAAATCGGCTCCGGGAGATCTCCGCGTATCGTAATATAGGGGGCACGTACTCGCACGCCGATGGCAGCAACATCGACGCATGCGTGCAGTTCGTTTTCACCCGTGTCGCGAACGTTTTAGCCATGATGGTGATCGATTGATTGATTGATTGATTGATTCATATGTGGGGTTTTACGCCCCTAAACCACGATATGATGATGGCTCATGAGAGATGCGTAGAGGAGGGCTCCGGTAATTTAGACCACCCGGGGTTCTTTAACGTGCACTCAAATCGGAGCACACGGGCCTACAGAACGTTTTCGCCATGATGGTGATTGATTGATTGATATGTGGGGTTTTACGCCCCTAAACCACCATATGATGATGGCTCATGAGAGACGCCGTAGCGGAGGGCTCCGGAAATTTCAACCACCAGGGGTTCTTTAACGTGCGCTCAAATCGGAGCACACGGGCCTACAGAACGTTTTCGCCACGACTATTGTCTGACTCCGCCGAGGATGTGTTCGATAAAACTTTGTGAGGAAGTGTTTGCATACTTTGCACCATAGATCGCGTACAACGCTATGAAAGTGGGTGAGACTTCTTGCAGCAGATGCGTGCTAAGCAAGAAATAGTTCAAAAAGGTTCTTGTTCACCTATGAACCTATTTTCTCACAACACGTGCACCGGTTCGTTCGGCGTGGAGTACACAAAAACTACAGCGGATGAGTCTGTTAAGCTGTATTCACGCGACGGACGAAGTCGCGATTCGACCCCGGGGATCACGTACTATACGTCACCCGTTCCCGCCTCCCCGCTTCGGTCCGTGCGGAGCAATTCACAAAACGACGGAAACCCAAATGGCAGTAGGGATGCCCGGGGAGCGATGCCGAAATCATCGCTTGTAGCGTGAATTCTCCCCTGCCTTGTGAATACTGGTTGCGGAGGGGTCCGATACAGCTTTACGTGGATAAAAATCGTGAAAGGTCGCGCAACAACTAGTCATGTAGCATCACGTAACGTCTAGTCGGGCGACAAAAACTACGTGACGTCGCGTAACAAGTTCCGTGAATATAAATTATGTAGTCACTTATACTAGTACCGAAACATGCGCAAAAATAGCTAACAAGGTAGACAAAGGGGCACATCTTGTTACTCACTTGAGCTTCTGCATTGGCTGTTCGCCAAGGTTTCATGATACGCTGATTATAGGCAGAAACAGGAATGAAGATGCAAGGCTTGCTTTGGAAGCATATCACATTCAGAAAATTAAGAAAAGCGGAGCTGATTGTATCAGTGATACCTCCGTTTCTTCGCATGCCATGGAATATGAATTTTTGCGTGCCCATCTTGGTTGAAATATCGTGGTTTACGTGTGAAATATCACAACACGCGTGTACATTCAGGTGTTGCGGTGCGATGTATCATGGAATTTTATCTGTTATTACGTATACAATACGAAGCTGTGCGTGCGCATGCAACGTATGTGGTTTTGGCATATATATGCGAGGCTGTGACAAGAATAAAGCAGTTGTTGGTTGCACGTCAATCTGATTCTTTCCTCACCTTCTTTTTGTTTTGTTTTTTTTTTCATTTTTTGTATTGTTTGCGTCAAAGGAGTTCCCTTCTTATTGTGCTATGTACCAACTAGACCCAACGCAAGCTTTGCTAGTCCCGTGACTAGAATTATGCAATGTCATGCAGACTACCCAGCTGACTTATCATCGCGTGACACCACGCACATTTAATCCATTTAATGACGTGACTAAAATCACACATCACCTACAGCTACAGTCACGATATGTTTAAGACATAAACACGTAACAGCTAGTCACTTGACTTAAATCCCAACATTTGATCTATCAAATTTGATCTATAATAGATGTAAAAACTGTCCGAACAGATGCACCATCTACAGACCAAGGGCCTCACCGAGCGTCTCAATAAGGCCATCGCCGATATGCTAGCCATGTACGTCGACGTCGAGCACAAGACATGGGATGCTATTCTCCCGTACGTGACCTTCGCGTAGAACACGGCCGTCCACGAAACAATGCAGAATACGTCGTACACGTTGGCCTATGGAAGGAGCCCTGTCGACGCTATACTTCCAAACGTCGCTGACGAAGAAAACCTCGATGCCACCGTATACCTTCAGCGCGCTGAAGAAGCTCGTCAACGATCGCCCGTCTGCGCATCAAGAATCAGCAGGCGACCGACAGCCGCTGTTAAAATCTTCGACGAAGCTTCGTAGAATACCAGCCCGGTGACCATGTTTGGGTATGGGCGCCGATACGCCGACGTGGACTCAGTGAAAGACTTCTGTATACAGAGTTGTTCGACGTCTCGGACAAGTCGAGTGTGACGTTGTCCCCGATGGCTTAACGAGCTCTCAACAGCCCCCTGCACGACCTGAAGTCGTTAATTTCGTGCGTCTGAAGCCGTATCATGCTCGTAATCAAACATGAGGACTGTATTTTTTGTTATTGTACTTTCCTGCATTGTTATTTATTGTTGCATAAATTTTTGCCATCATTTACTTTAAGTATCGGGACGATGCTTTTCCTGAGAGGGGCATTGCCATGAGCGGTTCTCATTTTTGCCCTTGCTGTATTCGCTTTACGCCCGCAAAGGCTGTCAGCGACTGTCAGCGTAAACCACGAATCGTGCAGTGTTCTACATTCGCAAACCGCGAATAAGCGCCAACCACGAATCAGTGGCACTTCTGACCCTCCCTTTGCCGGCCACAAGTTCGGCCAAATAAAACAGCTTCATCTTGAATCTACAGTCTGCTCTCTCCGTCGACGTTACGACTATGTGACAACATTGAGCGCTGCAGGTTTTCGCCAGCGCTCCACGCGCGGCAATCTTTCGCTATGTTAGCGCGAACCTATCGAGCGTGCCAAATGATCGCGTGACTCCGCCGGACATCACCCCACTCGCTCATGCAACGATCACAACTGTATGCATACGTGATTTACTCTCGGGGGTTTTCGTGTTGCCTTTACCCCGGCAGGAAGCTATTCTTCCTCGCTACAGCTCAGACGAATAGACGTGTTTCGCGACGTATCGAACGTATACGGTCAAACTCAATATAAGACCCGGCATCCATTAGAGGCATCGTGCACGTGTAAGAGAAGAAACGGTCTACGACATATGCACAAAGACACGGTGTTTTATTAATTTGTCGTACGTGCGCGTTGGTCTGTATACCTGCGAGCCTACTTACACCCATTTTGCCGATTTCGGTATGCGGGAGCGGTAATAAAATAAAAAAAAGTAATGGAATGGTTTATCAGTGTCCGCGGACATAAGCGCCGCTTGTGGCGCATGGGGCTGGCGCAGTGACAGCGGTAAATTTTAATGACGTGAAATCGATTGTTTTCTCGCTAGAAAGGAGGTCATGCGCAGGTCGTGTTTCGCACAGTACGCTAGAAAAGCCGGGAAAATCCATTCGTTACACCAAAGCCTGTTCGCGGAAGGCGTTGCAACACAGTTCGAACATCGTGTGCCTGGACAAAGAAAGACAGGGACAAATGATGGACAGGGGAGTGTTGGACAATTGAGCATCGACTGCAGAAATTCGAAAGAGTGTCTGTTCAAGTGAAATTCATTTGCTTACGCGTGTTTCTCTTGCTTACGAGGATGGTACACCGTATATTTAAAAAAATGGCACGGGACGGTTTGGTATTCACATAACAGAACGTTGTGAGGTACAACGGAGAGGGGGGGGGGGGTAGTGTAGATATTGTGATTTTTTTTAATTTGTGTCGATATAGTCGCATATACGACAAGTTACGCCAGTGAGTCCAACACTCACGACGAAAATTGTGAAAACTTTTACTCGACTTTCGCGTGAACGCAACAAACTGAATAATATTACACTACGCATATGCATTTTTCATTTGTGATGAATTTACGGCTATTACACGCAGAAATTTGTCGAAGATGTAAGAGCTCAAATACCGTGCCCATCATTTGGCTCTGTGAGACATGATTTGTTTTGGACAAGGAAGTTGTTGCTTAGTAATTAAAAGGGTGCCATCAGAAAAAGAAGGGGCGCAACGCCACTTGTAACTGCATGTTTGACTCGGACGCTTCCAAATCTACGAAAATTTCCACGTTGGGTCGTTGGCTTATGCTTCGGAGGCCATTTGGAACTCCGATACATACATACATACATACATACATACATACATACATACATACATACATACATACATACATACATACATACATACATACATACATACATACATACATACATACATACATACATACATACATACATGCATGCATGCATGCATGCGTACATACATACATGTATGCAAGCATGCGTACATACATACATACATACATACATACATACATACATACATACATACATACATACATACATACATACACACATACATACATACATACATACATACATACATACATACATACATACATACATACATACATACATACATACATACATACATACATACATACATACATACATACATACATACATACATACATACATACATACATACATACATACATACATACATACAAATCAAATTTGTTTATTTCAGCATTCGTACAATGTAGGAGCTTTGCCGAGCGTGTCCGTGTAATCACAATCGCAATAAAAAATACGCGAGTGACCACGCCTTCTCGTGCATCATTTGTGTGGAACCGTTTTTTTTTTTTTTCCTGTGCTTGGCGCCGTGTTTTCGCGAACTATGCTGCCGCCGCCACCATAACTGGCGAAAGCTTATAGATACACAGTGAAACACGGGCACGCTGGGAATTATACCATGGGCACCGAACACGTGGATTGTTTCGGAGGAGATTGACTTGTGCACGCATGCCTGTTAGTACCTCTCCTGGCTTTCCCTTCACACAGCGCACGTAGCGTTTTAACAACATGAGTAACGATTTGTTTAGAAAAAAAAATATTCTATCGAGGAACGCTATAACACATGGAAACAGAGTGGGCACAACCAGCAGAATAACAAACGAATGACTAGGCCGAATATATATACACGACACCCTTTATCAAAGTAAATGTACAAGTCCACAGGATTCCCCTAACACGTGCTACTGAGGACCAACATACACACACTTTTTCACAATGTACACGACAACGTATACACATAATGTACGAGGCTTGGTGCAAAATGTTAGCAAATAGGTATAACAGATGTCACGGTGCGAGAGTTATAATCTGTTTACAACAAGTGTTCGACAATTTATAGCACGAGGCACTCTATAGGAGAACAGTAAACTGTCCCCAGAACGTGAACCATGAGGTTACAGCGTAAGAAGCGTGTTCTATGGATTATGTGTTTAGAGAAATTTATTCTCAGATAGAGCGGAAATAAATAACATTCCAACAGAACGTCTCTACAGAACAGAACATGCACAGACACACAAACATTTGTTACAAAAAGATACATATGCATTTGTGCACTACATGAATAACGAAAAACAAATAAAATATAAATATATACATAATGCATATTTGCATAGCATTTAAGCCGGTACTAAACAAACACCAGCCTATCAAAACCAGGCAGTCCGAAATACAAGCTTCACGCGTTTCTCACAGACGAACACACAACGGCCGGAACAGTAGCAATGAAAAAAGGGAAGTTTTATTGTACGCTTGACTTGTACATACACAAACGAAAACATCGAAAACAAGTAAAGATAGTGTACACATCTTACAAGCGAGCACAAAAAATCTAATTTATCACTGTGTATCCGAATGTTACAAGTTAAAGGAAAAGTGAAATGGATCGAGTTAATCAAATTTCAGTGGATACCACGTATCCGTGCGTAATAGAGTGGGCGCATGGCTATAGTACGAAACAACTGGAAACTCCATGCAGCTGTCCATCCCTCACTCTGAAGGAAAGGGTGTGCCATCGTCGAAGGAAAGCCTCTTCGCCATGTGTTTCCAGCTGCTCATCGAGGAGATTCCAGACAATGAGCCGTATTTTCTGGAGTGCGGGATTTCGCACCTATATGAGGCTTGTGCCGTACTTCCGCTACACAGCGTCGCCGCCACAGTACGTACAAGGCCACTGTAAAGACCAGTCTTGCAAACAGCTCACGTTCTGTTTCCATGCGTATATACTGTGCGAAAGCCAAAGAGGCGTTGTACCATGTGCCAGACGTCTTTCGCCAACGAGCACTGAAACATTGCATGTCGGGCCGTCTCTATTTTGCCGCAGTTTGAACAGTGGTCCTTTGGGACGACTCCACAATGTGCTAACCGGTCACGCATAAGCAATACCCTCCATACTCTCAGCCAGTCAGACTCGCGCACCTCGTCAGGTACGCAGTGCAACGCCATCATTTCCATTTTTTTCGTGCAGGATGTTTTTTTTCTTCCTCTTTGATCAGTGTGCTACTTGTCCCCATTTCACTTATTTCCTGTGATGAAAAATCTTCCAGACTGGATAAACCTATTAGCGCGATAGCGTTAATGAGCTCACTTTTCATAAATTCCGGCGTCGGCGTCGGTGTAGTTGGTTGTGAGCGAAAAATATTCATCCTATGCGTGACCAAAAAATCGATAACGATGCAAATAAAATCAATAAATGATAAAAAAAAACAGGATTAGAGTGAGGACCGAATCACGGTTGTTTGGTTGCCAGTGGGGATTGAACTCGAGTCGTTTGCATGGCAAGCGGACGTTCTACCACACGGTCATGCCTCTTTTTTTTTTTTTTTTTTTCTTCAAGAGACAAAGATAGAGAGCGAGGAAAAGACCGAGAAGGTCCTGTGGCCTTTTTTGTCTCAGTATAAAGTGTGTGTCTCACATGCAAAAGGTTTATCTACGGGCTGTTGGTTGTTTCTGAGAAAGAGCCTACCCTGTTCAGCATTCTGCACTAGTGTTGAAGAAGAGGGCAGGTATATATGCTGTGATTTTTTGTTGCGAGGAGCGCCATGACGAATTACCAATCTATATGCGTTTAATTACGCTGCGAACGGCTGGAATTATTTGAAAAAGTGCGCAATTTAATTGACGTCGACAGATACACGGTACTTAAGGAAGATTTCGACTGGGTATGTGAAGCTGTTGATCGTAATAATCCTTCTAGAGTTATAATCTGTTTACAACGAGTGTTCGACAATTTATAGTACGATGTACTCTACAGGAGAACAGTAAACTGTCCCCAGAATGTGAACCATGAGGTCACAGCGTAAGAAGCGTGCTCTATGGATTATGTGTTTAGAGAAATTTATTCTCAGACAGAGCGGAAATTAATAACATTCCAACAGAACGTCTCTACAGAACAGAACATGCTATGACACACAAAGATTTGTTACAAAAAGATACATATGCATTTGTGCACTACATGAATAACGAAAAACAAATAAAATGTAAATATATACATATTGCATATTTGCATAGCATTTATGCCGGTACTAAACAAACACCAGCCTATCAAAACCAGGCAGTCCGAAATACAAGCTTCACGCGTTTCTCACAGACGAACACACAACGGCTGGGACAGTGCCAATGAAAAAAGGGAAGTTTTATTGTACTCTCGACTTGTACATACACAAACGAAAACATCGAAAACAAGTAAAGATAGTGTACACATCTTACAAACGAGCACCAAAATCTAATTTATCACTGTGTATCCGAATGTTACAGGTTAAAGGAAAAGTAAAATGGGTCGAGTTAAACACATTTCAGTGAATACCACGTATCCATGCTATTAGAGTGGGCGCATGACTATAGTACGAAACAACTGGAAACTCCAGCTGTCCATCTTTATGAGACGGAATGCGGAATGCCGAGAAAGCCTAAAAGACATTTAGAATATTAAGTGCCAACTACAGAGATATGATGCTGCTCGCTACCAAGGGGCACGTATTAAATTTCGAAACCAGCGCACCTTAAATTCTGAGCAACCGACGCGCCAAGCTTTACTTGATGAGCAACGCCATGCGATTTCTAAAGTTATTCTAGACTTGTACTCTGACGCTGTGCTCATAAAAGATAATAGAGACATTACTTTGGCGTTCGAAAAGTACTAAAACAGTTTATTTAGCTCTCCTTCTGATGATCCTGACGTTCACCTCAAAGCTAGTTTTGTTTCGCTTGTGAACCCCTTGAAGGACAATGATTGTGCAGTCATTAATGTACCCATTACTATACAGGAAATCAAGCAGGCAATTGACAACTTGCCTTTATTGAAAACACCCGACCCTGATGGCATCTCAGGCAAATTTCGCAAAGCTTTCAAGAAAACGCTTGCTGCTATATTGCTGAATATTTTTCAAATAAGTTATGACATGGATACACTGCCACAATCTTTTTGCAAAAGTCACACTGTGTTAATACCGAAAACAACTGACAAGGAACAACTTCGCTTCGTCGAGGGATACAGACTAATATCACTGTCAAACGTGGATTACAAAATTTTCGCAAAAGTATTATCAAATAGGTTGCAATTCGCTATGTCGATCCTCATTGGCTCTCATCAGACATTCAGACATGTGGAATCAGGAGTCGATCCATACAAACCAATATACGTGTCGCTCGTATTGTGCTTCAATACTGTCATGGTTTTCAAAAACATCTCGCGATGCTATAGGTAGACCTTGCAAAAGCTTTCGATCGTGTCTGTAATTCCTTCCTTTTTTCTCTCCTCGAACTATCTAATGTTGGCAAAGTTGTTCTTAATGACGTTAAACTATGTTGGAATGAATGCTCAACTCGTCTGATAGTTAACGGTCAACTCACCAAGCCTGTTCCTATTCGCTATTCTGTAAAACAGGGGTGCCCGATATCACCTCTTCTATTTGCACTTTTTCTAGAGCCACTGTGCCTAAGCATAATACAGTCGTGTTGCATTCGTGGCTTCAGTATATTAGGCAGAGAAGTTAAAGTATTAGCTTATGCAGACGATGTCGCATTCTTTTCCATAGATAAGCCAAGTGCCAGAAATGTGGTATATGCTATTGAAAAGTTTGGCGTAGTATCAGGAGCTCGTTTAAATGCCTCTAAAAGTTTAGGTGTGTGGTTTGCCCTGTGGGTAGCACTCCGAATCACTTTGCAGGGATTAATTGGACAGGAACTCCTCCAACATACCTCGGTGTACCATTGCATGCATATAGATTCAGTGCGCATTACTGGAAGGAATGCGTCCCTAAGCTTGAACGACAGGCCCAGACATTTGTTCCCCATCGACTTTCAATCTTTGGGAGAGCTGAAGCTTGCAATACTTTCTTAGCAACAAAGCTTTACTGTGTATTGCAACTTATTCTTTGCGCAAGATTTTATATACAACGCTTTCAACGGATTTTCACTACTTTCATGTGGTCTTTTCGCTACTTCTGAGCCCGTGCGTCTTGATAATATATTCAAGCCGGTTAGTGAGGGTGGGTTAGGATTGAAACACCTCTATCTATGGCAAATAGTGTCACGATTCTTCTTTTTTCGAGACAATTCCCATCCTGTAATCTGTTCCTTCTTGCAGGTTACACTTGTTGATTGCTTACCAGATTTATTTGTTTTATCAAACTTCTCCGAACGCCCATGCTTGTGGGGATTCATGCAGAAAGTTTACCTCGCAGTTCAGTTCCTTAAATCTCGCTTTTCTGTAGAATACCTGTACACAGTATCGCGCAAGGTGCTGTATAAGGATCTACTGAGTAAACTCTTCCCACCTCCGTCAGTGTACTCCAATCTTCCAGGCCACGATGTGTTGAAGCGAGTGCGCAAAATCTACATTCCACCAAATTCAAAAACATTCTTCTTTAAACTCCACTCTGAAACATTAGCGGTAAACGCATGGTTAAAGGAAAGGGTATTTTTATTCCGTCTGTTAACTGCAGTCTGTGTGATGTGCCGGAAACAATTGAACATTGCTTTGTTAGCTGCAAAGATGCCATACTGTTTTGGGATGTCCTTGAGCGAGCACTAAAAAAAAACATTCCGTCCTTAATTCCCACACAATACGTTATCTTCTACCAACAGCGCTTGATGAAGTGCCATATGATATGTTTTTTTCTCATGGGTATGCACAGCTTGTCGAAGACACGAATGCAACACCGCAATGCAGAGCCCATCACCCCTTCAAGCACACTCTTCATTCAAATGGCTATCCATCTCAAAAACATTTATGACGAGCTAGACTTTAGATCGGACTGGTACTCCATCTTAGAGAGCTGCTTGTCCTGACCCCTTTCTTGTTTGCATAACACGATGTGAAGAACGCTCGATGTGAAGAACTCACGCTATGTTAGCCATTGAGTGCTTATGAGTAACGCTTGAGCGCTTATTGTCGCCATTTTATTTTAGTTTTGTTTGCTTAATTTCGTCTTTATTACGCAAATACTTTAATAAATATCATGAAAAAAACTGTCACGCCTCTTCTTGAGAAAACAAGGAAAAGAACTTTCGCTGCATGGAAATGCAGTGAAAGTAGCTTTTATGCGTCACAAACGCATGCATTCTGTATACATGCTGCACAATGCAACATGAAATATTGCAGTAATAATGCGTGGTACGAGCGTTCATTGCCAACGGGCGTCAAAGTATGTGATATCATAATGGCTCCACCGTGGTTGAAAGCCGGTACTCCACTATAAAGGCACACACGCTACTGCGCATATTGCCTTTAAGCCACGTAGTGGGTGAATATCAAATTCGAAAATGTTCCATGCACTACGTGTTTGAAGTACGCACTATGAACAAGATGTCGCTATTGCGTTCAACTCCTAAGGGCAAAGCTTTAGGGTCCCCTAATTTTGTATTAAACTATTCGTTTAAAGTCACTGGCAGCTCTGTAAAACATTAAGCGGAATATCTGCTCGTGGTCCATGTACGGATTTGCAGTGAAAGTTCCTTTTAGTGTACTGCTACAGTACATTAAGAGCCTACAGACCCATTCCATGTTTGTAAACAACGCTAGGAGATGTCGACATTACGGGTAAAAGTATGGCGACGTCCGCCCGTAACTTCCGCCATGAGCGCTGAGGGCTTCGCTGTGTACATGTGCCAACAAAACGGCGTTGTGAGACGCCATAAGCGTTGTGAAAACCATAAGCGCTGAGGGCTGCGATGTGCGCCAAGAAACAAAACTAAGTTGTGAGACGTGACTCACATGTAACCGCGATGCAGCTCGTCGGCATACCGTTTTTTTTTTTCTCATTGCTTGACTGAGAACACCACTTGCAGCATTGAGACCCCAGCAGAAGCTGCAGTAGGCAGAGCGTCTTTTGCCTACTAAGACAGCGCCACCGCATTTTCGTGACGTCAGTCCGGTGGATTTGTCTATACTAGGGTAATTTCCGCCTTCTGTGTTGTTTTTTCAGACAGCGCTGTCGTGAACATTGGTATGTATGGGAGACCCAGGCCTCCACGGCTTATGGGAAGCTGTAAAAATTTCCTTTGAACCTTTGCTGGTAATCCTCCGCAAAGGAAGGTTCCCGCAATGGAGGCGAGGCGTCCTGTTAAACGGCGAGGTAGAAGAGGGCAATGATTGCTATGTAAAACGCAAAAAAAAAACGCATGCCTTTGTCTTGATTACTTTTGCTTTTGCCGTTAATGACAGGTTAAAATTAATGGTTACTGATATGACATCGGTGGATCTCCCAAGTACGTCATCCCAAGTGTGTTTAGAAAAAGTGGGTAACGAGAGTTTACCAGGTACTTCTATGTTGATGAGGAACATTCGTGGCCTTTTGGGACTGCTCATGGAAGGCGTCGTTTCCAAAAGCGTGTGGCTGCCATGTTTCGCAACCACATCAATCGGCCTAGCATCCACTTGAAAGCTGTGCATTTTTTCTCGGATCTCATTTCTAACCGAGTTTTTTCCTCGCGTACGGGCGACAACCATATTCGGCAAATTATATCTTTAAAACTACTATCTTAAGCACAAACACAGGAAATACTTAAGGCTCGTTTACACCGTAACGGTAGTTTTTTTTTTTTTTGCATAAGACAGCCGGATGGGGAAGGTGGAAGCTCGCGACGAGGAAAAAAAATCACAGCCTACCCACGGAGTGAATGATGATGAGTGGGGCGAAGTTTCTGACGGTTTTGTTGGTAAACCGTGAATCTTTCGTCCTTCTGTCTGCCTGTCCGTTCACTCGTCCGTCTGTCTATCTGTCCTTCCATCTGCCCGTCCGTCCGCACGTCTGTCTGTCTGTCCATTTGCCTGTCTTTCTGTCTCTCGGTCTGTCTCCGTTCGTCCGTCTGTCTGTCCGTCCATCTGTACGTCCGTCCGTCTGTCCACACCTGCTGAGTGAGTGATAGAACTAGGTGGTCACGTACCAAGGGAGAGAAGCATGTAAAGATACACGGCTTCAGGAGCTTCGCCCCTAAAAAGCCACCCCCGTCTACCGACGAGGTGAACTCGAGTAAATGCGTCGCAAAGTCGTGAGGGTATCGCTTGAATGTTGCATAATTGGGTATTGTTTGGGAATGCTTAATTGCAGAACGGTGCCTGCAGTGTGGTGGCGACCATGGAAAAGTCACCAACTGTACCAGCACAGTAAGATGCTTGCACTGCGGCAGGCCACATTCAGCTGATTCCGCAAACTGCCAGCTCTAGCAAAGAGAGCGGCGCCTGGCCACCATCAACTCCCACCTACCAGCCTCATCGCGAGGCTCAAGCAGCCTTGCGGGCAAGCCCTAGTGGGACGGATTGTCCTCAGCTGAAGCAGACCACAGGCAAGAGCTATGCTGCCGCTGTGTGAGCTCCACCCAAACTGGCGGACAGCTCAGCCCATTCTCGCCAGTCAAGCGCAGGACAGCGGGGACCGCCTGCTGGTCCCAAGCAACTGGGTTCTGCCAAGCCTCGCCTACCAGCGAAGGTACCCTCCCAAGCAAATGTGGACAAAGAGAACGCAAACCTGAGGCTCTTGTTAAAAGTGGTTGCAGACCTGCTGCCTCCTGAAAACCAGCTGCGCTCCATCTGCCTTCAGGCAGGCGGCGTGCACCCTCATGACAGCCACAATGGCTGACACTCATCTGCATGCTACATGGAAACGCCGCTGCCCGAATGTGCTTCAGTAGAACGCTCTCTCGTTGCGGCGGCGGCATGAAGAGCTCTCCTCACATCTCCTGCTGAATGAGTATGATGTGCTTGCTTTGCAGGAAGTGTACGTAGCAGTGGCCAAATTGCGACTTCCCGGATACATCGGCTACCGAGGCGTCACGTCGTGCATTCTAGACACGAGCCAGGACGCGCCGTGCATGGCGAGTGCACATCCCCAGGATCGACCACGTTGCGCAGTGTACGTGCGACGTAAACTACCAGATGCGCATATTAACGTGACCGATGTCACTGGAGGGAGGGGGGGAGGACTTGTGTCTTGTATTGTGACAGGTGCGCTCCATGGTTTGGACACGGAAGTGGCCTCAGTGTATGTGCGACCCGGACAGCGGTAGGACGTCACCATGCTGCTACAGCTCACGGCTAGGTTCGGTAGCGACTACCTCTAATGTGGGGACAGGAGTGCTCATCACACCATGTGAGAAGCCGCAGCTGTTCCACTCGATGAAGGAATCTGGTGGACATTATCCATCAACTGGGCTTGCAAGTTTTGAACACTGGATCATTTACCTTCGTCTGAAGAACAGGTCGACCATCATGCCCCGCCATCGACATCACCTGGGTCAGTGAAGAGGCTCGGTACAACTGGGCGACGGATCTTGACTCCTGGGGTTCAGACCACCTGCAGATCGTCATCTCACCTGTGGGAGAAAAGATCCCAAGGAAGGTGCTGTGTAGTACAGCCGACTGGCGGGGTTTCCGAAGGCAGCTTCAAGACATCTCTGAGGATCAGGGTCTTCTGAATCTGGTCGCAGCTGCAGTGCAGGCGGCAACCATCCAGTCTAGGGTGCCAGAGCACCATCCTGTGCCAAACCTCCATCACTTGAACCTACGGGCTGCGAGGCGAAGAAGGTACTAAAGGCCCCGCACCAAGCACATTCCACTCTTCAACCGTGTGGACGCGGTATGCCGGCGACATGCCAACTGTCGCAGGCAACGAAGCTGGCCCCACCTCTACCCACCTCTGAGCCAGGCAAGAGGTATACAGCGCAAAAGAATGGCACCTTGTACAATTCTTCGTCTCTGGACCAATGATGCGGCAACCCGACATCGTGGCGGCTATCCACTTGACAATTGGTGAACAAGAACTGGGAGAGCATCTGGCCGATCGCTTCAAAGAACTGCCACCAGCCTTTCCTGCAGCCCTCGCCACCATGCCTGCTCCCAAGCCGCCGCAAGGTCACCACCTTGCCTGGACAGCCGGCTAGCCAGATTTCAGCTGTGTCAGGAGCCCATTTCAGAACACGCTTTGAATGATGTTTTAGCCAGTATTAAGCACCGTAGTTTCCCTGGTGCCGAAGAAAACACATACCAGATGCTGCGCAACCTGGATGTAGCCTCGCTACGACACCTGTTGAAGACTTTCAATGGCATCTAGTAGAGTGGCACCCTACCCGGAGGCCTGGAATACCACTGGCGTGGTGCCGATCCGGAACCAGGCCACCCTTGTGTCACCATAGCGTCCTACAGACCCGTCTCTCTCACCTCTTCTGCCTGCAAGCTCATGGAAGTCATAGCACTGGCACGCTTAAATTGAATTGCGGGAGCAAAGGAGTTTCTACCACAACAGCAGACGGGCTTCCGGCGACACCGATGCACAGCAGACTCGATCTGGGACGTCATCTCCACCTTAGAGGAGGCCAGGATCAACAGCAAAGTGGCCCTGTTCGTCCTGCTGGATGTCTAGAGCGCTTTTGATAGCCTGCACTATACAGCGATATATAGTGCTTTGGACACATTCGGCATCGTGGGACAAGTAAACTTTTACTGCGTGGTATTCACCTGACGTGACCACCTCATGTCTTTTGAGATAAACGGCAATTTTTGGTTTCTTTGGTGAAAATCATTTTCTGAAAAAAAAAACACTTTTTGTCAATAAAACACTGTTTCCCGCCAAAAATGGAGTTCTGTGAACGAAAGAGATCAAAAGAGCCGACCTATATTCGTTGCAAGGAGGGTGCATGCGATAATATCATCCTGCGTGCAGGTCTGTACATCGACTGCTACTCAAGCGAAGGGGAACGCGCACGTCTTCAAGGAGCATGAAGGAACACAAGGAGGGGTGGAGGACTGGAAAGTTGCGGCCCTAGAGCAGCCAATGTGAACTTTGACTTTAAGAGGGCGCACTCTATTTCGGCAGACATTACAGACGGGCCGTAACCCCTTCTATGCGTTGTACTCTCAACGCGAACGGAGTGTGCGAAAAGTTCTTCTCTTCCCGTATCGGCCATATGTGGGGTTTGCACTGCGCCTTAATCGAAAGGCGGCCACACCATTGTGGCGCCATTTTGGGGGTCCATTCGTTCGTGCTGTACGTACATCGGCATGCAAGAGGTG
Source organism: Rhipicephalus microplus (assembly GCF_013339725.1). Lineage (NCBI taxonomy): Eukaryota > Metazoa > Arthropoda > Arachnida > Ixodida > Ixodidae > Rhipicephalus > Rhipicephalus microplus. The sequence continues at coordinate 70,350,389 of NC_051175.1, forward strand.
TTGTGGGGGTCTCTAGCCATTCAAGTTGCCACACCGATATCGAACACAGCACGTGCGCCAAGTTTCCTGCACGTGCGGCAAGTGCGCGGACCTTTGAAACGGCAAAGCCACTGAGTGCTCCTCGAAGATGGCGTCAAGCCTTACACTTAGTATAAAAATACAATTTCTTGGTAACGCCTTCACTGAAAAGAGCTTAAGTGAAACTAACAAAGTGTATCTTTTGGACCAGATATCGCGCAAATAAAGAGAACGTTGGTTAAAGGGACTATGGCCACTCCAAGTGCCGAAGCGGTTTTCTAGCTGCCAGTTATCTAAACGCGAGGCAAAAAGACGTTACTACAACTGAATGTTTACAAGCAGTCTCATAATGCCTCGAGCTAGCGCTCGCCCAACTGCACCCTTCAAACGACGTAGTTCCCCCCACTCACCCCAAAAAAACAAAGCAAAGCAATGAATGCGATGTCGTGATGTTTATTCTTCAACCGTCAGCTATTGACATAAGAAATATATAAGGAGGCAGACGTTTAACGTGGCGTAACCGCTTCACAGAGGGCCTTCCGACATCAGCCGGCCTTCAGCGATGGGCCCACTACTGAGAGCTGCACGTATTAAAACCCAATAGCGGCTACTCCGACCAGGAGATATGTCTTTACTAATGAGGTGACATTTTTTAAACGAAAAAGCACGCGAAAACTCCGAGTTCGGACCTTAGCACTCACGCGTTCGAAAGGACGAGGTCTGTTATGGACAATTCGACTGCTTGGCTCCTGCTTTCCCTTGTGGCCGTTTTCACTATCGAATAACTGTGGCAGACACGCGCCATTCGATTTGAGAACTACCCCGACAGCACTAGACAGGAGAGCGAGAGCCGAACACAGTTTGCTCGCCGTTGGCTCGCCTGACCACTTGGATGCAACTACATCTCCTCTCCTATTAATATAAATAAGAAGGAAAAACGTAGATGGATATGTCCTCCCTCTTTGTACATATTGTTTTACTTGAATGCGCAGCAGTACCGCCAGTACCCTTTGGTTTTGTTACGGCGACGCGCACCCGCACTACCCCTGCCAGCCGCCAGTGTCATCTTTGGGAGCGGCTGAGAAGTGCGCGCTTTCATCGCCAGGGCGGCCGTAGAAACATCCTTCGCTTGTTCCACTACAGTGGGTTACTATCCAAGAACAAATAATCAAAATGCAAATATGAAAAATTGACTGCCCCCATTCCTGCGGCTCACTTGCCAATCATGTGTTTGAGAGAGTCGTGCTACGAGATTTCGGTTGCGACCATCAGCATTTTTCGCTGCTAGCACAAATACTACACGCATTAGTAATTAAAGGTACGACGTTCCTACATAAAACAATCAGTATGACACGGAGCGATGTCCAAATCTTCGCGGAAGTTTGGCACGAATTCAATGTTCTTTGACGAAAAACCAGTGGCACTTACATGTGTGTTTATAAAAAAACACCAATCTGTAATGCGCTAACCGTGTTTCGGGTCACTCAATAAGATCTGTTGTGGTCGAATACTAAGCACTCGAAATCGTTAACCACTTTTTCTAAACACACAAATGGTCGTGTGGGCCCATGGTGGAACTTTTTTTTTTTTGCTGTTCCTTCTTACTTCCTAGTGTGGCATTTAGGCCCACGGGATGGCTTTTTATAAGCTCTCCCATAGTAGAGTACCAAGTACTCTACCTAAATCGTTACCTACTATTTCTACACCCCCCCCCCCCCCACACACACACACAGTCTGTAAATCGTTGATTTACTTTGTTACACACTTCCTTTTTCTTTTAGCGGGACGGCTCCATGCTCTCTCATAGATGAGTATACGAAGTACTCGACATCGTTAAAAATTAATTCTAAACACACAGCCACGCGACGGCTTAAAGCTCCCTTAGTAGAGTAACTAGTACTCTAAATCGTCAGCCACTGTTTCTAAACACATTTAAATCTGGACGTTGATCTCGAAGCCGCTTCGGCTGCCTTCTCATTGTTACTGGTGCCTACTGTCTATGACGCAATCGCTGTGAGGTGGTTGCCGCAGGTCGTCACCGTCGCGCTCTCTTCTCGATTTTGGAGCGACTGTACAAAGAACTACTATCTCTTTTGACGGAGGAACTCTTCTTTTTGGGTGAGGAGAAGTTCCTTCGACACTGCTCCTGCCCTTTTGTGTTCGTCTGCGAGAGACTCGTAAAGCTTGTTTTCATGCCTGCCTGCATGGTTTTGGTAGGTTAATGTTTCTTTGGTGCTCGCACATATACCTTCTAAATACTATGAAGATACCTAACATATAGATCTTTAAATTTCATTTGTGTGTCCTTCGTTTACCATGTATTGTACATATGTAAACGTATCTTTTTGTAAGAGTTATTGTGGACGTGTGTATGTTGTGTTCCGTGCACATATGTAAATATCTTTTTTGTAACAATTTTTGGTGTATCTGTGGATGTTGTGTTCCATCGCGACGTTCTGTTGGATCGTAACTGATGTTTGTAAGCAAGCAGGTAGTCAAACAGTGAAAAGCGTTTATTGCTGAGGCGACGGTGATCTTATATTAGTAGACCCGTGACGTAAAGGTAACGTTTGCATCGTGCTTGATGCTTGGCCTGGTGACGTCATGCTGTCGCAGCTCTGCTACAATGTTCACTGTTCGTGAGAATAAATTTCTCTAAACGACTACGTACTTGAAATTGTGAAGCTCAAGGGACGGCTTTTTTGCTCTTCCGCTGTAGAGTAATAAGTACTCTAAATCGTAGACAACTTTTCCTAAACACATATCAAGTGTGACGCCCCCAAGACGGCCTTATGCTCTGCCATAGTAGATAACCTGGTACTCTTACATCGGTACCCCCTTTTTAAATACACGCTGAGCGGTGAACGTCGTTCACGTTTCGTGCTACCAAGGTCATGGTGCCACCAATGCGAATGCATTCGGCAAGTAATTTTACCATAGAGTAAGGAGGGAGGGGGATAAACAACAAGAGGGAAGGCAGGGAGGTTAACTAGGCAAATACCCGGTTTGCTACCCTACGCTGGGGGAATGAGAAGGGGGCATAAAGATGAGAAAGAGAGGAAAGAGAAGAGAAAGAGAGAGAGAAAAAAAACAAAAAAAAGGAAGATTGTCAGTCAATCGGCTGGCGCGTATGCAGCGGTGGCACTACACAAAAGTTAAAGGTGGTCACGTAGGCCTGTAGTCTTCAAAAAGCACAAGACAGCTTTGACTGCTTTTTGAGCCGACGAAAGGGGATGACGGTGTTCCAGTAGCATCTGCACAGGGAGTGGCCGATCGCCCAATTGTCGCAATGCGTCCGAAAGCTTCTGTCTTTCAGAGGCAAATCGAGGGCAATGGCATATCAGATGGTCGATGTCTTCTTGAGTGCAGCAGACGTCGCATTCCGCATTGTCGGTCAATCCGATGAGGGTTCTATATGCCTTTGTGAAGGCAACCCCCCACCAAAGCCGACAAAGAAGTGAAGCTTCACGTCGACGAAGTCCGGATGGAGGTCGAAGTTCCAGTCGAGGGTTGATTTGGTATAGTTTTGTATGTCTTGTGCTTGGGGTGTTCCACTCCTGCAGACTCAGACTACGTGCCAGGTGACGAAGTTGCTTTGCAGCGTCAGTCCTTGACAAAAGAATCGGAAGGGTGTGCTCTTCTTGGTGCGATGTGCGAGCCGCGTTGTCTGCGGAATCATTGCCACTGATCCCACAATGGCCAAAAAGCCATTGAAACTTGACCTCGTGGCCTGTTTCCGTGACGTGGTGAACGGTAACATTACTGTGTTACTCTATGGTATAATTTTAGAGCGAAAGCTGGTATGAGAGCAAAACTCGGGTCTCGCGCAGCGCCGTAGTTGTCCGCCGCCGCCGGTGTCCGTAACCACATCGCACGAAATTAGCATACCAATGACACAGTGGGGCTCGAGCCCGGGTCCGCTGCGTGCCACCCCAGTATTCTACCTCTTAGCCACGCCGGTGCGTAGGCCTTGTTCGCAAACTTGCCTTAGGCAGGCTTAATGTCGGGAAAGCAATCGCGTTAGTACCTGGATGTGTTTTTTCTTGACGGTCGTGACGTCATTTTGATTGGCGACTTCAACTGCGTTCTAAATACGCGAACCGATGTACAAGGTCCTGGCTGGGGCCGGTCTGCTTGGAATTCACGCGAGCTTCGCCGCCTTGTCCACCACTTTTCATTACTAGACGCGCACAATGTAGTGCACGGAAATACCTTTGTTTGGACATGGCGACGTGGACGATCCTTCAGCAGGCTCGACCGGGCTTATATCCCACGAGCGTTAGAGGCGTTTGTCTCTGATTTATGCGTTCCGTCCTTCCCACCTTCTCCTGTGTACGTATCTGATCATCGGCCTATTGTCTTGAAGCTCGAAGTTCCATTTTCTTTCTCAGAAAAGCCATGGCGTCTTGATGTTCGCGTCCTGCAGGACGCGCGCTCAAGATCAGATTTGTCACGCGCAATACGTGTGTCGCTCACGGCGTCTGGTCCTGAAGATTGGGATGCGCTTAAAACACAGTGGCGCCTGCGCTGCGCAGTAGAGGGGCGTTCGCTTCGTCGACGCGTTTCTGAAGAGCTTGCTGATACCGCGATGAAGTTACGCATTGCTTTGCGCGCCGAGACGCCTTCTCCTCTGATGCGAGCGTGGCAGCGTGAACTGCGTGAACGCTTTCAGCGCTTGACTGCTGCTTCGTCCCTGGCGGCAGCAGCATGGCGCTGTAGACACAACCCATGTGCACATCCCGAGGTGCTGCGCTACGCGAGACATTCCTTTTTTGGGCAATCAGAGTCACCAGTCTCTATGACAGCACAAATACCACCTGCGCAGCGGCTTCCTACGCGTGATCGATCTCTTTTCTTGGCGCATTTTGAAGCAATGTCGTGTTCGGCCATGCGGACTAACTGTGATGAAACACCGCCAATGCTTAGAAGTTTGCCCCGTATTCCTCAAGAAGCTGCAGATTGCCTGCACATCCCTCCGTCGGCTGAAGAGGTAAAGGTGGCACTGAAATCTATGAAACGTGGAACGGCCCCAGGGCCAGACGGTTTACCTGTTGAGTTTTACTTGACATTTTGGGATGAGATTGGTGCTACATTTACCGCGGTAATCCGGCGATGCTACGAGGACGGTGTCTTTCCATCAAGTTTTCGAGATGGACGCATTGTGCTTATTCCAAAGGGTGATGCTTCCTCTGTTAATCCTGAAGATTGGAGACCTATCACGCTCCTCAACGTTGACTATAAGATATTCGCGGCGGTAGCCGTTCAACGTTTGAGGGGTCTGTTGAACACCCTAATAGGTCATCACCAGACTTCATCAGTGCTTGGACGAGAAATACACAGCTTGTCATATACGACACGGGATATCATAGCTTATACTTTGTCGCGATCTGCGCGTGGTATCCTTGTGTCTTTGGACCAGGAAAAAGCGTTTGACCGACTAGAGCACGCGTATATCTTTAATGTGCTCACAGCCTTCGGCTTTTCTCATTCGTTTGTGGAAATGATTAAAAATACGTACACTGGTCTGAAAAGCACACTAGTTCTGGATGGTTGGGAAAGTGCTGCCTTTTCCATAACACGTGGGGTCCGTCAGGGATGTCCATTGTCTCCTGTGCTATTTGTCCTCAGCCTTGAGCCATACTTGCGTGCTCTTGACGCGGATTCACGTGTCCGGGGTCTTGCGCTTCCTGGTAGCGGTGTCGTGAAAGTCACAGCTTTCGCTGATGATATAACCTTGTACCTTTCAGATGAAGATAGCCTTTCACGCAGCCTGCATGTATTTTCCCAGTATGGCGACATTTCAGGTGCAGCGTTGAACATCTCCAAATCCCGGTATTTCTTCATTGGCTCTCCAAACTCCAGGCTTAGCGCCAGTGTTCCCATTCAGCCGGCCGCGTCCCTTCGTATTTTAGGTATTTCATACAACCACTACGGCATTTGCGAATCTGTTTGGTTAAACGCTCTCGAGGAAGTAAGACTGAAAATTCAGGATGCACAGGATTTTGACTTCCCGCTTCTTGAGCGGAGGTACCTTGCGCAGACTGTATTTTGCGGTCGCATTTGGTACCTTTCTCACGTTGTGCAACCATCTTTACGTATCGTGCGATCACTGCAGTCTGCTTTGTGTTCCTTTTTTTGGTCAGGCGGCACTGAGTTGGTCTCTCGCGCGGCACTGGGACAGCAGCGTGCTCAAGGAGGCTTTGCTTTCCCTTCAGTGTCCATACGCTGTCGGCTGCTGGCACTGCGTTTCCTTTTGCGCCTAGTGCAAGGGGAGGAATCTCCCGCACGAACGCTTGCATACTACTTTCTGGGTACTCACCTTCGCCATTTGATGCCTAATGCGCAACTTAACAGGGGGCCACAGTCAATAACACTTCCTGCGTTTTATGCAACAACTGTTGCATTTTTTCGCCATGTCAAGTCGAGCTGTCCTGGCATAGATGTTTTGAACAACCACATAGTTGAGACAACTGCTGCTTTGTTGCTTCCGTTGGTCCCGCCAGCCCGCCGTGCTCGCTCTAGACGGGTGTCTTGGAGCTCCTTAACGGCTTCTTTTCTGCCTGGACACCTTCGGGACTTCATGTGGCGCCTGGGATGGGGTGTACTTCCCACTCTCGACCGCCTCGAAAGGTGGAGAATAGTCCAGTCAGCAACATGTCCGAACTGCTCCCTTCGGGAAACAAATCAGCATTTTCTGAGGCATTGTATCATTGCTCGCGTTTTTTGGAGAGCCGTACATGCTGGATTTCACTGCCTCAGAGTAAATCGCTTCGTTTCTTCTGGGCGTTGTTCGCGAGGCCGCTTCGCTTGTCTTCTCATTGTTGCCGGCGCTTTCTGCCTCTGGCGCAACCGCTGCGAGGCGGTTGCAGCGGGCCGCCGCCGCCGCGCGCTCTACCCGATCCTAGAACGATTGTACTCGGAGCTGCTGTCTGTTTTGTCGGAGGAGCTCTTCTTCCTCGGTGAAGAGGAATTTCTTCGGCACTGGTCTTGCCCTTTTGTGTCGGTCTATGACGGACGAGTGAAACTTGTCTTTCGGCCGGCCTGGTATTGGTAGGCTGATCTGTCGATGTGCCGGCAGAAATGGCATGCCAACATGTAAATATGCAAAATGTACATATTTATGTTTTATTTGTCTCTTGTTTACCTTGAAGTATTTTGTGGTTGTGTTTGAGTGAACCATCGAATGTACATGTTTTTTCAACGTCATCTCATATCCATGTTCATGTAAATGACGTCTGTCTTGTCATCATCGTTAGAGTATGTCTAAGACGGAAATGTTCTGTTGAGTGTTATTGACGTTTGTGGCAATAAATTTTTTCTAAACACTAAGCTTCCTCAATAAACGTGCGTTTTTCTGACTCATCGGGGACGGCTTTAAGCTCTCCCATAGTAGAGTACCCTGTGCTCTAAATCGTTACCCCCTTTTTCAACCCCCCCCCCCCCGAATACTAAGCACTCGAAATTGTTAACCACTTTTTCTAAACACACAAACGGTCGTGTGGGCCCATGGTGGAACTTTTTTCGCTCTTCCTTCCTACTTCCTAGTGTGGCATTGAGGCCCACGGGACGGCCTTTTTATAAGCTCTCCCATATTAGAGTACCAAGTACTCTATCTAAATCGTTACCTACTATTTCTACCCCCCACACACAGAGTGTGTAAATCGTTGATTTAATTTGTTACACACTTCCTTTTTTCTTTTAGCGGGACGGCTCCATGCTCTCTCATCGCTGAGTTAATGAAGTACTCGAAATCGTTAAACATTTATTTTAAACACACGGCCATAGGACGGCTTAAAGCTCTCCAATAGTAAAGTAATTGGTACACTAAATTGCTACCCACTTTTAAGGGCGAAGCTCCTTATAGCGGCACCCGTTCGTCCTTCGTAGCCGTCTTAGTGTATAACAAGTATAACATTTTGACCTCCAAGGTGGTGCCGGTGAGATATTTCTTCTGTGCGTTTTTAACAATAAAAAATATTGCTCAATGCACATGCCAATGGCTGCTAATGGGGAAAGAGAGACAAGATCATTCGGCATTTAGTGAACGCGCACGCTGCGATTCCCATTAGCAGCCATTGGCATGTACATTAAGCACTATCTGACAACAAAGGGTTGCTACGTACGTTATACTCGCTGGGCGTACTCTGATTGGTTTTAGAAAGGTTTAGCGAGCATTGGGCCGCAGTGCCATGAATATGGTGAACTAGTATATACCATGAACTCGAGGTGGTTTAAGGTGGGAAGTAGACCCGAAGCGCAAGCCGTAAGAAAGTGTGCATGCGTGTGTCACCTCTCGTTTAGTCCTTGGAATTTCCTCTGGATGGTGGTGCTTCTATATGGGGAATATATGATGAAAAGATGCGAGATGGTGGTACTTGGAGTGTTGAATAGATGGACGAACGCGCACACAGACAGATGCATGGATGGACGCATGAACGGACGCAGGTGCGGATGCATGGACGAACGCAGGGACGGACGCACGAACAGACGCACGCACGGACGGGCGGATGGACGCATGGACGGTCACACAGACGGACGCATGGACGGACGGAAGCAAGAACGAATGGACGGACGAATGCTTCGCCCCACTCTCCATCATTCACTCCGTGGATATGCTGCCTTTTTTTTTTTCTAAACACATTTACATTCTGGACGTTGATTGAAGGCCGCTTCGCCTGCCTTCTCATTGTTGCTGGTGCCTATACTGTCTTTGACGCAATCGATGCGAGGCGGTTGCCGCAGGTCGTCGCCGTCACGCTCTCTTCTCGATTTTGGAGCGACTGTACAAAGAACTACTATCTGTTTTGACGGAGGAACTCTTCTTTTTTGGGTGAGGAGGAATTCCTTCGACACTGCTCCAGCCCTTTTGTGTTCCTCTGCGAGAGACGCGTAAAGCTTGTTTTCAGGCCTGCCTGGTTTTGGTAGGTCAATCTTTGTTTAGTACTCACACAAATACCTTGTAAATACTATGTAAATACCTAACATATAAATCTTTACATTTCATTTGTGTATTCTTCGTTTACCATGTATTGTACATATGTAAACATATCTTTCTGTTACAATTCTTGTGGATCTGTGCATGTTGTGTTCCGTGTACATATATGTAAACATGTTTTTACAACAATTTTTGGTGTGTCTGTGGATGTTTTGTTCCATCACGACGTTGTGTTGGATTGTAACCGATGTTCACTGTTCGTGAGAATAAATTTATCTAAACGCCTTCGTACTTGAAAATATGAAGCTCAAGGGACGACTTTTCCCCTCTCCCGCTGTAGAGGAATAAGTACTCCAAATCGTCAACAACTTTTCCTAAACACATATCAAGTGTGACGCCCCCAAAACGGCCTTACGCTATCCCATAGTAGAGTACCTGGTTCTCTGAAATCAGTACCCACGTTTTAAACACACACTGAACGGTGAACGTCGTTCACGTTTCGTGCCACCTAGGTCATGGTGCCACCAATGCGAATGCATTCGGCAAGTAATTTGACCATACAGTAACATAGTAATGTTACTCTATATGGTATGATTTTACAGCAAAAGCTGGTATGAGATCAAAACTCGGGTCTCGCACAGCGTCGTAGTTGTCCGCCGCCGCCGGCGTCTGTAACCACATCGCGCGAAAATAGCAAAAAAAAAAAAACTAGTACCCATGACACAGTGGGGCGCCAGCCCGGGTCCGCTGGGTGCCACCCCACTTTTCTACCACTCAACCACGCCGGTGCTTAGGCCTTGTACGCAAACTTTCCTTAGGCAGGCTTAATGTCGGGAAATGAATCGCGTTAGTACGGCTTACAAAGCGTTTTAAAACAGCGAAAGAACAAGCAGTCGTCGCACAATGCTAATAGCGTAACGAGTGGGTCGTCCAATGCTCGAACCCATTACAAAAGCTTGTTTTGTTCAGCTATTAACTGCGGCGCATACCCACTTCAGGCATATAATTCATCATCGTCGTCAGCCACTGCATGAACAATTGGCACGAAATTCCTCGCAATAGTCTAGCGCATACCACGCTTCTTAGAAAAACGACGAAAAATAGCATAGAGAATGCTACCCTACTGCCCTAAAATTTTTCTTAATTATGCCATAGTGGGAATCAAGGAAGTGTGCTTGCAGCAGTTACTGAATGAGTGTTTAGAAAAAAGCTCTGAAAAGCAGCTCTTCTATCTTTCGCTGTGACTGTTCTGTGCCTTCCGCACATGCCTGGCATTTTTTTTGTTCTTGTTGTTGTTGATACGGCCTCATCAAGTGTGAGGTCCCCGGGGCGGCTTTCGGCTCTCTTGCGTAGTATAAGAGTGCCTACACTACTCTAATCATTATCTACATTTAGGAGCGAAGCTCGTGGCCATGGGTCTTCCCTTCCTAGCTCGTCCTGGTTCGTGACCACCTAGTTCGATGACTCACCGAGTAGGTGCAGACAGACAGACAGTACAGATCGATAGACGGACGGACGGACAGATGGACGGACGGAAGCAAGAACGAACGGACGAACGGAATGTTATTGGGGACACGTGTGGCGCCCCATGCGTGTGACCCAAGGCAGCCTGCGTTTTGACCCAATTCTCAAACTCAGCTGATCCTCCGAACGTGAGAGCAACCGACACAACGCGCAGCTTGGGGACCCAGTGTCTTCAGCCCCCAATTTTCAACTCTAATAGTGCCCTATTTGCCTCGAAACTGGGACAGCTTAGTGCTCTTTGAGTACATCGCACTCAAAATAGTCGAACAATTTGTACTGAACAAGTCATTCAATTATAGGGGGGAAGCTCCCAAAGCCGTGGTCTGTCCCTCCTAGCTCGCCGTGGTTCGTGACCGCCTAGTTCGATCACTCACTCAGCAGACGCGGAGAGACACAGGCAGGTGGACAGACAGACAGAAAGACAGACGGACGGAGAGACAGACAGACGCACGGATGGACGGACGCTTCGCCCCACTTATCATAGTTAATTCTGCGAATATGCTGTGATTTTTTGTTGCAAACAAAATTTTCTACATGTTGATGAGTTGTGGTTGTAGGTGAAGCTTACATTTATTCTTAGGTTGTAACGGCTATAGACAATAATATTGACAAGACTATACGTCTTTGAAATATAGACAAACAGGCTCCAGACACATGGTAGTCAAGGCCGTCAACCACTAAACACATAAACAAGACTCAGTCAACGAAAACGCATGTACGAATGATGTAGCCAGTGTTACGGCGGTTCATTAAGATACGTGGCGACCTAGACGATAGCTCTAACAGCAGGCAAGGCGTAGCCAGAGAGCGTACAGCCGAGTGAGCCAGCCGATGGCGATGCACTTCTACACGTGTCTATCGACGCGTTTGCGACTGACCTTTCCCTTAATACTAAAAAATTCGGCTCGGGTTGCATCATCGGTGGTTTTACAGCTCAAGGGTCCTTCTACACCACCTTACATACCACTTCGCCGCTTAGATTTCTTAGCACTGTTGCCACATCAGGCCGATTCACCTGCGCTAAACCTGCACTCGCGCGCGTCCTAAAACGTTCATATTTATTTACTTTTATTATCACAAACGTGAACTTGTAACGATGTTTCGCGCGGTGGCACAGGCAAACATTCTCGCTTTCTCTTCCTTTTCCCTGTTCTTTAGTTTACTAATCATCCGATAGGTGGCGCCACCATCCCTACTAAAACACGCAAACTACGTAACAGTATCCCGCTAAACTATTAGACGATGTCCGCACGAACGTTGGCTGCACGGTAACGCCATTCCCTTAATTTCTGCTATCAGGCTAACAGTGAACTATAACTGTCTATAGGCGAAAATAATAGAGGGTCAGGGGGTCGGTCTTCCCATGTGTTCAGGCTGAAGGGGTTGGGGGAGGTAGGACACCCCTTGCAGTGTCCCCCTTAAGATTTAGCTTTAGCACTTGATATAATTGAGTTAACAGATGAATATAACGCAATGTTTAGGCTTTTACTGCATACGTGTGAAACATGTGTTATATGCTTCTCAGCTGCGTAAAGATGGAAATCACAAAAGGCTATAAAGGAACTGAATATAACAATGCAACTGCTCAAGCTCGGACCCCATGCTCATGATTAAAAATGGTTTTTTCAAAACATTATTTATTTTCTTACATAAATAAAGATACAACCCTTATTGAAAAACCACAGCATATCCACGGGCTGAATGATGATCAGTGGGGCAAAGCGTCCGTCAGACCGTTGTTCATCCGTCCATCCATCTGTCCGTCCGTCTAGCAACGCTCCAAATGCCGCCATCCCGCATCTTTTCATCGTATATTCATCATATAGAAGTACCACCATCCAGCAGACATTCCAAGGACTAAACGAGAGGCGGCTACCTGCTACTACTATGAATGACTACTACTACATACATCGCGGACGCACGACCCATGGCATAAGGACTTCGGATGGATGAATAGATTGATATGGCTGTACGGTACCCTTTAAATCACGCGGCGGCTATCGCCACCTAGCCGTAATAGTGAACCAAAATAGGATTTATCTTTTTTTCCTTTAAATAGTGCAGTTGAGGACTGGTACTTTGCAGAGAAGTGTTTAATTTTCACTCGTGCCTTGACTTTAGGCACCAATCGGACAACCTCCTTCTAGTTAATTCTACCCGCTTAAAGTCTATTTCGCCCTCCCTGTCCCTAAACCCCAGTGCTTTAATAAACTCTGCGCCATCATCCTGAACTATAGTGTGAAGCCCTTTAAGGCGGGAGCATGCACAACGACTCCTTGAATCACGGATTCAAAAGCCCAACGAGTCTGTTGCTATGTTTGTTGAGGACATGGCTCGTCTCTTTCATCGAGCCGATCCCGACATGTCCGAGAACAGAAAGATCAGCCACCTCATGCGTGGTGTTAAAGAGCAGCTGTTTGCTGGTCTCGTACGGAACCCACCTTCAAACGTCGACGAATTTTCGAAGGAGGCGACCGCCATAGAACGCGCACTACAGCTACGGTACCGCCAGTACGACCGTCCAAACAACAGCGGACAAATCAGCGCAACCGCCGTGACCACGGTGACTCCTGACGAGCGTTCTTTGCGTGACCTGATACGCGAAATTGTGCAAGAAGAGGTGAAGAAGCTCGCCGCCACACCCAATGACTGCGCGATTGCGTCGGTCACAGAAACTGTTCGCCAAAAGATAAGGAGAGCGCTTTCACTTCCCGAGCCGAACACTGAAATAGTTAGGCCAACATATGCAGATATTCTCCGTCGACAGCCATCTAACGTGCCGCCACCTCAACAGTACCACCAGCAACAGCCGCCGACAGTGCCTTGGTACTACAGGGAAACGTCGACGCCGATGCGACCCCCACTCCGCAAAACCGACATATGGCGTACCCCTGACTACAGGCCCCTGTGCTTCCATTGTGGGGAAGCAGGCCACATCGTGCGGTATTGTCCTCATCGCGTTGCCGGGTATCAAGGATTTCCGTCCACTACCCCTCGGCGCTATTTCGACGGAAGACGCAACGTTGAAACGAGCGCGACGATCCCGCGAGACGTTTCTCCTGGGTTCCGGTCACGCTCGCCCTCCCCAGGTCATTTTCCCCGATCTAATAGAGGTAGCACCACGGACATGGCGAGAGGAAGGTCTCCCAGTCCACGCCGGGGAAACTAAAAGCAGCGACCTTAGGGGGGAAGGTTGCGAATTGCCGAAGATTTGAAAATCCCCCATTGCCGCCGCATGAAGTGCCACACATTTCGAATGAACCGACGAAAGACGAGATTGTCACCGCCGACATTACACTTTCAATTGACGGTCACGACGTGACCGCACTGGTCGACACTGGTGCGGACTTTTCAATAATGAGTGCGAATCTGGCCGACCAACTCAAGAAGGTAAAAATGGAATGGACGGGGCCGCAAATTAGAGGAGCCGGAGGCCAGCTGCTGACACCTACCGGAAAGTGCACCGCACGAATCAAGATCGGGGATTCATCATTCGTGGCAACCTTCATTATTCTTTCTGAGTGTTGTAAACAGGCCATCTTGGGTATGGATTTCCTGCGGGAGTACGGTGCCATTATAAATATACCGGACGGTGTACTGACCTTCTCAGCGGACCATAGCGCAGCGCTGCAGCGCAAGCCCATGCGCGTGATTGACGACGTGACCATGCCACCGTTGTCATGCCGCCTCGTCTCTGTCACGTGTAACACGCAGCATAGTGGAGAAGGTGTCGCGGAACAAATATCGACGCTTTTACTCTCTCGAGGAATCGCTATTGCCAGAAGTCTCGTCAGTGTAGTGTCTGGGCAAGCAGAGGTCCTGTTGACAAACTTCAGCAACGAGCGTCGACACATTGCAGAGGGTACCACAGTTGCATACTTCGAAGAAATTGTAGAATTCCGCGAGTGCTTCGCAGTACAACAGGCAGAGACGCCGGCCGCTTCAACACCACTGCCTGTCGACGTGAGCACAGATTTATCGCCAGCGCAGAGGCAGAGTCTTCTAGATATTCTCGGCCAGTTTGAAGATTGTTTTTCGTCGACCTCGAGGTAAATCAAACGCCACTGACAAAGCACCGAATTATAACGGAAGAGACGGCAAGACCAATTCGACAAAACCCATACCGCGTGGCACCGAAAGAACGCGAAGCAATCCAAGAACAAGTCCAGAAAATGCTCAATGATGACATCATTCAGCCGTCAAAAAGCCCTTGGGCATCACCGGTAGTGCTAGTTAAGAAGAAAGACGGCAGCTTACGCTTCTGTGTGGACTACCGCAAGCTGAACCGCGTGACAAAGAAAGACGTATACCCACTACCGCGTATTGACGATTCACTTGACAGGCTGAGGCATGCACGCTTCTTCTCGTCGATGGACCTGAAAAGCGGTTATTGGCAAATCGAGGTCGATGAGCGGGACAGAGAAAAGACTGCTTTTGTTACGCCTGACGGGCTTTACGAGTTTAAAGTCTTGCCCTTCGGATTGTGCTCAGCCCCAGCAACATTTCAGAGACTGATGGATACCGTCCTATCAGGCCTTAAGTGGCAGACGTGTCTGGTATACCTCGACGACGTCATTGTTTTCTCACCAACATTCGAGGAACATCTAAGACGGCTGCTATTAGTATTTCGAGCAATACGGTCCGCTGGCTTATCGCTGAAACCTGAGAAATGTCATTTCGGTTTCAAGGAACTCCGATTCTTAGGACATGTGGTGAGCCATGAAGGTGTTCGTCCGGACCCCGACAAGATCGACGCCGTCCGAAAATTTCCGGTGCCAACAGAAAAGAAGGCCGTAAGACGTTTTCTTGGCCTTTGCGCCTACTACCGCAGATTTATCGCCAATTTCTCGCACATAGCGTCGCCCTTAACACGCATAACGAGAGACGATGTTCCATTTTTATGGGGCGAAGAGGAACAAGCAGCATTTGACGGTCTACGACAGCGCCTGCAGACACCCCTGTGCTTGCTCACTTTGACGAGGACGCTCCAACCATGATCCACACTGATGCCAGCAACGTAGGTTTAGGCGCTGTACTCGTCCAGTGGCAAGACTCAGCCGAGAGAGTGATTGCATATGCAAGTAGGACGCTTTCCCGTGCCGAGTCCCATTATTCCACAACGGAAAAGGAATGTCTTGCTGTAGTATGGGCAGTTCTGAAGTTTCGCCCATACCTCTACGGCCGTCCCTTCCACGTAGTCAGCGACCACCACTCTCTTTGCTGGCTGACCAACTTGAAGGACCCATCCGGTCGGCTAGCGCGCTGGAGCTTACGCCTACAAGAATTCGATATGACGGTCGTCTATAAGTCGGGACGACAGCACTCTGATGCTGATTGCTTATCCAGGTCGCCTATAAAGCAAGATGATGTCTCAGAAGATGATGACATGGCATTTTTAGGAGTGGTCGACACGGTCACCATTTCGTCTAAGCAGAAAGAAGACAGTGAGTTGCTCCCTCTTATTAATTTTCTTAACGGCCAGTCTACAAGCGTTCCCAAGATATTTGCAAGGAGCCTGCCATCATTCTGCTTGCGCAGTGGTGTCCTATACAAGAAGAACTTTGCCCCCAGCGGAAATGCCCACTTACTTGTCGTCCCGACATCCATTCGCGATGAGATCCTGAGCGCTTGCCACGATGAGCCAACCTCCGGCCACCTCGGATACACGCGCACATTGGCCAGAATCCAACAAAAGTACTACTGGCCGAAGCTTCCAGGCACTGTAAAGCATTACGTCCGCACGTGTCTCGATTGTCAACGACGAAAATCGCCACCTTTAAAACCAGCCGGATTGTTGCAACCAGTCCAAGTGCCCACCATGCCTTTTGCACAAATCGGAATGGATCTCCTTGGACCATTTCCGACTTCGCATACTGGAAATAAGTGGGTAATTGTCGCTACGGACTATCTTACTCGCTACGCAGAAACAAAGGCTTTATCAAGTGGAACCGCAGTAGAAGCGGCACGATTTTTCATTGAAAATATCGTTCTGAGGCATGGTGCTCCTAGAATTATAATAACAGACAGAGGTACCGCTTTCACGGCCATGCTCCTCAAGTCAGTGCTTGAGTTGAGTGGAACAGCGCATCGAAAAACTACCTCCTACCACCCACAAACCAACGGCTTAACAGAACGCCTCAACAAAACAATTGCTGATATGCTTAGTATGTACATCGACGTGGATCATAAAAATTGGGACGACGTTCTACCATACGTGACGTTTGCTTATAATACGGCGCAGCAGGAAACTACGCGGAGCACGCCATTTAGTCTTCTTTATGACCGTGGAGTGACGACAATGCTTGATGCCATGCTGCTGCACAACTGCGAGGATACAGACACGGATGTTCAAGCCTTTACCCAACGAGCTGAAGAGGCACGGCAGCTAGCACGCGTGCGAATCGTCCGACAGCAGAGTTATGACGCACCTGCGACACCGATACGTCACTTATCAACCAGGCGAATGCATTCGGCAAGTAATTTGACCATACAGTAACATAGTAATGTTACTCTATATGGTATGATTTTACAGCAAAAGCTGGTATGAGATCAAAACTCGGGTCTCGCACAGCGTCGTAGTTGTCCGCCGCCGCCGGCGTCTGTAACCACATCGCGCGAAAATAGCAAAAAAAAAAAAACTAGTACCCATGACACAGTGGGGCGCCAGCCCGGGTCCGCTGGGTGCCACCCCACTTTTCTACCACTCAACCACGCCGGTGCTTAGGCCTTGTACGCAAACTTTCCTTAGGCAGGCTTAATGTCGGGAAATGAATCGCGTTAGTACGACTTACAAATCGTTTTAAAACAGCGAAAGAACAAGCAGTCGTCGCACAATGCTAATAGCGTAACGAGTGGGTCGTCCAATGCTCGAACCCATTACAAAAGCTTGTTTTTGTTCAGCTATTAACTGCGGCGCATACCCACTTCAGGCATATAATTCATCATCGTCGTCAGCCACTGCATGAACAATTGGCACGAAATTCCTCGCAATAGTCTAGCGCATACCACGCTTCTTAGAAAAACGACGAAAAATAGCATAGAGAATGCTACCCTACTGCCCTAAAATTTTTCTTAATTATGCCATAGTGGGAATCAAGGAAGTGTGCTTGCAGCAGTTACTGAATGAGTGTTTAGAAAAAAGCTCTGAAAAGCAGCTCTTCTATCTTTCGCTGTGACTGTTCTGTGCCTTCCGCACATGCCTGGCATTTTTTTTTGTTCTTGTTGTTGTTGATACGGCCTCATCAAGTGTGAGGTCCCCGGGGCGGCTTTCGGCTCTCTTGCGTAGTATAAGAGTGCCTACACTACTCTAATCGTTATCTACATTTAGGAGCGAAGCTCGTGGCCATGGGTCTTCCCCTCCTAGCTCGTCCTGGTTCGTGACCACCTAGTTCGATGACTCACCGAGTAGGTGCAGACAGACAGACAGTACAGATCGATAGACGGACGGACGGACAGATGGACGGACGGAAGCAAGAACGAACGGACGAACGGAATGTTATTGGGACACGTGTGGCGCCCCATGCGTGTGACCCAAGGCAGCCTGCGTTTTGACCCAATTCTCAAACTCAGCTGATCCTCCGAACGTGAGAGCAACCGACACAACGCGCAGCTTGGGGACCCAGTGTCTTCAGCCCCCAATTTTCAACTCTAATAGTGCCCTATTTGCCTCGAAACTGGGACAGCTTAGTGCTCTTTGAGTACATCGCACTCAAAATAGTCGAACAATTTGTACTGAACAAGTCATTCAATTATAGGGGGGAAGCTCCCAAAGCCGTGGGTCTGTCCCTCCTAGCTCGCCGTGGTTCGTGACCGCCTAGTTCGATCACTCACTCAGCAGACGCGGAGAGACACAGGCAGGTGGACAGACAGACAGAAAGACAGACGGACGGAGAGACAGACAGACGCACGGATGGACGGACGCTTCGCCCCACTTATCATAGTTAATTCTGCGAATATGCTGTGATTTTTTGTTGCAAACAAAATTTTCTACATGTTGATGAGTTGTGGTTGTAGGTGAAGCTTACATTTATTCTTAGGTTGTAAACGGCTATAGACAATAATATTGACAAGACTATACGTCTTTGAAATATAGACAAACAGGCTCCAGACACATGGTAGTCAAGGCCGTCAACCACCAAACACATAAACAAGACTCAGTCATCGAAAACGCATGTACGAATGCTGTAGCCAGTGTTACGGCGGTTCATTAAGTTACGTGGCGACCTAGACGATAGCTCTAACAGCAGGCAAGGCGTAGCCAGAGAGCGTACAGCCGAGTGAGCCAGCCGATGGCGATGCACTTCTACACGTGTCTATCGACGCGTTTGCGACTGACCTTTCCCTTAATACTAAAAAATTCGGCTCGGGTTGCATCATCGGTGGTTTTACAGCTCAAGGGTCCTTCTACACCACCTTACATACCACTTCGCCGCTTAGATTTCTTAGCACTGTTGCCACATCAGGCCGATTCACCTGCGCTAAACCTGCACTCGCGCGCGTCCTAAAACGTTCATATTTATTTACTTTTATTATCACAAACGTGAACTTGTAACGATGTTTCGCGCGGTGGCACAGGCAAACATTCTCGCTTTCTCTTCCTTTTCCCTGTTCTTTAGTTTACTAATCATCCGATAGGTGGCGCCACCATCCCTACTAAAACACGCAAACTACGTAAACAGTATCCCGCTAAACTATTAGACGATGTCCGCAACGAACGTTGGCTGCACGGTAACGCCATTCCCTTAATTTCTGCTATCAGGCTAACAGTGAACTATAACTGTCTATAGGCGAAAATAATAGAGGGTCAGGGGGTCGGTCTTCCCATGTGTTCAGGCTGAAGGGGTTGGGGGAGGTAGGACACCCCTTGCAGTGTCCCCCTTAAGATTTAGCTTTAGCACTTGATATAATTGAGTTAACAGATGAATATAACGCAATGTTTAGCTTTTACTGCATACGTGTGAAACATGTGTTATATGCTTCTCAGCTGCGTAAAGATGGAAATCACAAAAGGCTATAAAGGAACTGAATATAACAATGCAACTGCTCAAGCTCGGACCCCATGCTCATGATTAAAAATGGTTTTTTCAAAACATTATTTATTTTCTTACATAAATAAAGATACAACCCTTATTGAAAAACCACAGCATATCCACGGGCTGAATGATGATCAGTGGGGCAAAGCGTCCGTCAGACCGTTTGTTCATCCGTCCATCCATCTGTCCGTCCGTCTAGCCAACGCTCCAAATGCCGCCATCCCGCATCTTTTCATCGTATATTCATCATATAGAAGTACCACCATCCAGCAGACATTCCAAGGACTAAACGAGAGGCGGCTACCTGCTACTACTATGAATGACTACTACTACATACATCGCGGACGCACGACCCATGGCATAAGGAGCTTCGGATGGATGAATAGATTGATATGGCTGTACGGTACCCTTTAAATCACGCGGCGGCTATCGCCACCTAGCCGTAATAGTGAACCAAAAATAGGATTTATCTTTTTTTCCTTTAAATAGTGCAGTTGAGGACTGGTACTTTGCAGAGAAGTGTTTAATTTTCACTCGTGCCTTGACTTTAGGCACCAATCGGACAACCTCCTTCTAGTTAATTCTACCCGCTTAAAGTCTATTTCTCCCTCCCTGTCCCTAAACCCCAGTGCTTTAAAAAACTCTGCGCCATCATCCTGAACTATAGTGTGAAGCCCTTTACAAAAAATTATAAAGTGCTCGGCAGTTTCCTCCTCCTCTCCACATGCACTGATTACCTTGTCTAGCCCTTCGTATTTGGCCCGATATGTCTTGGTTCGCAATACTCCCGTCCTGGCCTCAAACAGTAGATAACTACCCCGAGTATTATCATAGATCCCTTCCTTGGCCATTTCCTGCTTAAAAGTTCGATGGATCTCCAGTGCGGACTTCTTAATCATGCCGATTCTCCACATGCCGGTCTCAGCTTCCTTCACCTTATTCTTAACCGATCATTCTTTTCGGTTTGCCTCCTTCTGTTTTCAAAGTATTTACCAGTCAATTTTCTGGTTCGCTTCCTGCATTTTGTACCGACATTCTTCATGTATAAGTAGCTGAAGACCTTCCTGACCCAACGCCCCCCCCCCCCCCCCCCATTTTTCTAAATCACGTCTCAAATTTTATCTTGCTGCTAGCTTCCCTGCCCTCAAATGATGTCCACCCCATGTCACCCTGTACTCCGTGATTTGATGTATTCCTGTCAGCTCCTAAAGCAAGCCTACCTATTCCACGTTGCTTAATTTCTAATCTTGCTTGAACCTCCGATCTCATGCACAAGACCGCATTGTCGAACGTGAGACCAGGAACCATGACCCCTTTCCATATTCTTCTCACAACATCACAGCTATTGTAATTCCCCAGTGCCCTATTTTTCATCACTGCTGCATTCCTGTTACCTTTTGTCGTTACATATATTTCGTGTTCCCTTAGGTACTCGGTCCCATTGCTTATCCATACGCCCAGATAGTTGTATTTATCTGTTATCTCTAGCATGACCTCCTTTATTCTATGCTCACTACATTCATTATCATTAAATATCATGACTGCTGATTTTTCCTCACTGAATCTGACATCTAACCTATCTCCCTCATTACCGCAGATGTCCATCAATCTCTGCAAATCTTCCTTGTTGTCGGCCATTTGCACTATATTCTCTGCGTACATCAATGCTGGTAGTGCCTGCTCAATGAGTTTTCTTTGTTTGGCGAAAAAGAGGTTGAAGCCAAGCCCACTTCCTTCTAATTTGGCCTCTAATCTTTGTAGGTACATCATCAATAACAAGGGTGACAGAGGTCCCCCCTGCCTAAGCCCCCGTTTTACTTCTGTGGGCTTGGATACCTAGCTGTTTTTCCCACTTTAAAACTACCTTGTTACTTTTGCAGATATCCTTTGAAAGATTAGTGACATCATCTTCCACGCCTAGTGTGTCCAGTATTTCCCACAAGTCCTCTTGAAAGCAAGTCCTTGAGCTCCCTTGATATGCAAAAATGCTAGCCACAGGGGCCTGTCTTCTTTTCTGCTATTTCGATGCACTGCGTCAGTGAGAACAGATTGTCTTCCAACCTCCTGCGCTCCCCCCAACACATTCTGCAGTTCCCACACCCCCCTCATCCTCTACCATGCCTGCAGTCTTTCCTTTATAACCTGCATCGCCAGCCTGTAGACCACTGATGTCACTGTTATAAGATAGTTGTTTATGTCAGCTTTGTCCCCCTTTCCTTTATAGATAATGCTCATCCTGCTAAGTTTCCATCCATACGGGACTTCACCATCAATTCTTGTTTTGCTCACTGCCTCTCTCAATGTCTGCTTAGACTTTGGACCCAATGTCTTTATCAGCATAATTGGAATGCCATCAGAGCCTGTTGATGTACTACTAAGAACCCTCATCTCAGCCCTTTCCCACTCTCGTTGTGAAGATGGAGCCATTGCGCCACTTGATTCATCCTTGTCTATTGTGGTGCATAAAGCACTTCTTTGTTGAAATTTTTCTGTCACCCTTGTTCTTATATATTCAAAAGCTTCGTCCGCTTCTAGCCTAGCACCTTGAGCTGTAGTTTTAAATCTCTGCTCTAGGCTCGTCTCATTTCTTAGGGAGTTTAAATGGTTCCAAAATTTCGCAGCTGCCTTTCTGTCCTTTTTATGTGCTTCTGCCAGCCACTGAGCCCCTTTTCTTCTAACCTTTTGATTGGCCAGAAGGGATGCTTTCTTTCTACAGCTTAGAAAGATGTCTCATTTTCTTTCAACATTATCTGTCGGTTCCCCCCGCCGCTTAGCATGTCTGTGTTCCCTAGAGGCTTCCTGACGTTTCGCCCTTAAAACGAAAGCACCCAGTATCGGAAGTATAACATTTTCTTTTGCTCATTCATCATAAAACTACACGGACGCCATCTGTTTTATAACATCTACATTGGTTTATTCCACCAACAACTGTCACCTAGCGGTGAATCCTGGAACGAGGTGGCTACGTACTACCTACATCGGGTACGAGTGACCCCCCGCCTTAAGGAGCTTCGCCCCTAAAAGAAAATGGCCACCGTGGCCTGATTTGTGCCACCCGCTGTGATTTTAAATGCGAAGCATTTTTAAGCGAACTTCGGCGACATTGAGCGTATCTATCTACCTATCTATCTAACTAGCCGCCTACGACTTTTAGCTTTCCTGGCCGTTTCAACAATGGTATCAATACCAAACTTGGTATGGCATAACATGACTGAATCAAGAACATATTTGATTAGTCATAACATGAAAATCATCATGTGTATGTCATGATTTAAATTTCATGGTCCTGCACCTCTTGCGGTGGTTTCGTTCACATGGCACGTTGCAAAGTGGTATGGTATGACATGATTGCATGTCCAACACAAGCGACCGACCTTAACATAAAAATCATGACAAGCGTGTCATGTAACAACTTGACTACATGCCCTGCTCATGATGCGCTCGCGTCCGCTTCGCTAGCGCCACATATACTAAATTTGGCATTACAGTACGTGAATTTATGACGAAGGTATGTGACTGAGACAAAAATGATAATCATTAGATGCATGTCATGTAGCAGCATGACTACATGCCACGCTCATGATGTGCTGGAGGCAGTTTCGCTAGCTTCACTTATACTAAATTTGGTATTACGAGACGTGAATCGATGACGAAGGTATGTTACTGGTGCAAACATGATAAACATGAGATGCGTGTCATGTAACAACATGACTACATGCTACGCTCATAATGCGCTCGCGGCCGTTTTGCTAGCTTCACATGTACCAAACTTGGTATTACGCGACGCGAACAGACGACATAGGTAAATGACACATCCAACCATGATAATCATGACAAACGTGTCATGTAACAACATAACTACATGCCACACTCACGATGCGCTCGCGGCCATTTCGCTAGCTTCACATATGCCAAATTTTGTATTACGAGACGACAATGGATGACGAAGGTATGTGACTGGTGCAAACATGATAATCATGAGATGTGTGTCATGTGAGAACATGACTACATACCACAGTCAAGGTGCCAAAACATTTCGACATGACGCGGCGCGTGTGCTCCCCAGTGTTGCCACGCCAGGCATCGGTCTTGCCTTATACTCGCAACTGCGCGCCGCGCTGCGTTGCTTTGACGCATGCGCGTTTCAGCCCCAAGTAACCACGGATATCCGTCGGCTGTCCGCTATGAATCCAAAGGTCGAAAAATTCGGATATCCAGAGCGAACACAGCACGGACATTCGCTGGGCGTACAAGGAAGGTCCATTGACGGGATGTACTAGGTGGCTTTCTGGTGGATATCCGAACAGGATTTCAGTCGGACAGCCAGTTGCGAATGTCCACTGGCTATCCATCAAAGGGCCCCAAAGAACACATGAGAATTGAAATTAGTTTTGGAGTACTGCAGTGCATGAGCATATCCTATGCTCGCAGTCATCAGAAATTTTCTAAATCTTGTGATAATAGTGGGGCTTTAATTGCGTATGGTGATCCACAAGTGATCTGCTTTCAGATATAGAGCTCATATCTCCTTGTATAGCGGCCGGAGTAGTGGCGAATGTGTGTATCTGTGAGCAGACAGTTTCCGTGGATGGCATGAGCTGACTCGCATGCCGATTCCCAGGCCAACACACACGCTGGGGAAACCAGAAAGCCCTTCAAGGATGAGCTATTGTTTTTTTTTTAATTTTCACGGCATTCTGAACTGAATGCGACGGTTATTTGAACGTAAAGGTCGCGGGATCGAATCCCGGCGGCGGCGACTGCATTTCCGATGGAGGCAGAAATGTCGGCCCGTGTGCTCAGATTTGGGTCACGTTATAGAACCCCAGGTGGTAGAAATTTCCGGAACCCACCACTACTTAGGGTCTCTCATAATCATATGGTAGTTTTGGGACGTTAACCCCACATATCAATCCTATTTTGAAACGTAAAAAAAATATAGCATCTAGTTCAGGGTTTTTTAAGGCATGTGCACTTTTTGTCAGGGTTAAAAATATATGTGCTCGTATAATTTATGTTGTATACTGTGCATTGCTTGTAGTATATCGTGCACTTATCTTACTAGTTTTTGTCAGTCGAAAGTGACCAACAGTTTTAAAAATAATTGTTCCATGAAATCAATTAAATTTTTTTATCCCGTTGACCACTAAAGCAAAAGATATACAATAAAACCATACACTCAATCTATCACTGAATAGACTAACTTTTCACTGCTGAACGTTTATTACAAATCACGTGTAAGAATAATTTAGGTAAATAAATGCCACGGAGCGAGCGCAACCCGACAAATGTAATAGTTACATGCGGTACACCACGGAGGAAGGTGATACACACCAACGTTTATTAATATATTTCAGTTTAGAAACTCGCCGCCGCGGCCATTGAACGCAGCCGGCCCGCTGCGGCTCCTGACACCGCGGCGCTGCAGTCGAGAATTGCGCTATCGTTGCGAGCGTCGTCTGCTAGCTCCAACGTTGCGCTTGCGCAGCGGGCTTAGCAAGCCGTCTGGTTTTATTACGCCCGTTGCAGCTTTTAAATCTTAAGCACTCCACTCTGGTGTGTGATGTTCTTAATGCGTGTCGCAACGCACCGCTGTATTATTTTCTACGCATTCGGAACATTCGAGGCCACAAGCTTATGCTTTAACTGCGCCCTGCATACCGGACCCTCGTTTGGGTTGACTGAAAGCGCGCGCGTAGCCTTGATAGGAAGGGAAATGTTTTCGTTGCCAATCAGATGTCGTAACCCGAATCCATTCGTGTTTTGATTGATTGCAAGGTTTAACGCGCCGACGCAACGCCGGCGTTTAGACGCGCCGTAGTGGAGGGCGCCGGATTAAATTTGACCATCTGGGGATCTTTAACGTGCGCCGAAATCTCGCACACACGGGCGTTCTTGCTTTTCACCTCCATCAGAAAAGCGGCCGGGAATCGAACCCGCATCCACGTGCTCAGCAGCGCAACGCCTAGCCACTGCGGCGGGATTCATGTTTCCTCGTCCTCACTAGTATTTTCATGCTTTGCATATATTTCTTGCTGGTATTTTTACTGCCAGTTTCCCACATTAGACAAAAATATCACGCGTGCATGCAACTAAGGTGAAGAACACGAGACAATCAAGTGATAAAATTCAAAATGCAATCTTTATTTACACACTTCAGGAAACAACTGTGCAATTTCAAACAAGTTTTGCCTTCTTTCTCTCTCTTTGTGCTTTGACTGCGGAGTCGTTCTCTTGGCACTTTTTGCGAGCAAAGAAATGCATTCGAGTAACTAAATAAAAATGGATCACTTTACCAGTGAATTCGCTGCAGTGTTGTGAACAGCCAACTGTGTTGGTGCCATTTTCAATAAGGCTATCAAGAACCCTCCAAAAAACATCACCAAATGTAGCTTGTTCACTTTCTTGACTCACTGTCTTCTCGATGGTACTTATGCATGCAAATAATTTTCTGGATGGGTATACAAGGCAACCAGAAACGTGAGCACGCTCAATGATTAGCAGTGCTTCTGCAGGAAGGGCATCCTGGGAACCAACGAGATCTTTCTTGCAATCAGCACAATCTGCAGCTCTGTTAACTTTAAATGCGACATAGCCAGCTAAATAATACTGTGCAGTCTCTTCTGGCGACAACACGTTGTACGTGTGATCATCGGGGAGATTGCACAAGTCATGGAATGGTATGCGTTTCAGTCGCTTCCACACTTCTTCCTTGACTGCGTTTTTTTTCTGAAGTGCCTCACGGCGCTTTTCACCAAGGCTGTCAAATGCACTAAGCAAAACTTGGTCATTGCCTCCCTCACAGTTTCCCTTCACTGCCAATTTCACTGGAGTGTAAAGCGAAAGTAGGCGAAATAACTGGCCGAAGTTTGTTACGGTAGGATGGTCTTCGTCTCCCCCAAATGATCTGACAAGTCCAAAGAACCTCTGCAAAAAATAAATGGTGTTAATAGTGCCCCGTATCAATATACAAAAGCTATATTACCTCAAGGGGATCTTGATTCAAGCTTGCTGTAAGCACGTAACTGACACCCCGGCTGTGTAGGAACTCAATTAAAGAGAGCACTGACATGAGGGTGACACAAAAAGATTCCATTGTCTGGGTGGATGCAAACTGCTTCAAATTTCGGATTGATTCAGTGTCATTCATCATTTTCAAAAAGTCTTCCAAGACCTGCAAGCATATTAAAATTGCAAAGCAGTTCATGAGAACATTGGTCAAAGTGCACTTCAAAAGCATAAAAAGAAAACTAGAAGCAACACTGTTGTGGCAATGTAGCTTCAGTGCTAACTTGAAAAGTATCAAGTGCAGAGATCTAGATAGCTTACCTTAATCTTGGGAGAGTCTCGTCTGATTCCAGCTGCTGGGACCTTGGCATTGAGGATGTCGAAAACATCATTCAGAAGTTTCGTAAATGCTTCAGTTCCGGCACTGTCACTGAAGCCAGGAACTTTCAGCTGCCTGTACACCTTCAAGCCAATAGCAACACTTCGGCTGAAAAGCTGCGAAGGAAGGAAACAACCATAATGTGCAAATGACGCACTCAACAGAAACTTACTTAACAAGAAATGGGACCTTGTATGCGGGACAGGTAGAAAATTTTATTGAAGTACAGTACCTGAGTGGCTAAACGGACATTCATTTTCTGGAGTGCCTGGGGTTTAACGTGGTACTCGGTGAGTTTTGGAACAACTCGAATGTTCGCTTTCTTTTCAGCCTCATACAGCCGCACGTAATGCTCATAGCTTACTTGGTTGTTTCCTATCTGAAATAAATTCAAGGGAGGCAACTTAGAAAACAGTACGGCAGCACAGTGTATGGTTGAGAAAGAGAGTGGCGAGATTTTTTTATCCTAGCTCACCTGGGCATACTTGTGCTTCATCAGATGATTTCTAATGCACTTCATTATGTGGGGAACATCACAAATGAAGTGCAGGGATGCATCTGGTAGACAAGGATGTTCAATCTTGCACTTGGGGTCTTCAGGCTTGCCGTTGACACCGAGGTGTGTCCACATGGATTTGTTGCTCCCGGCACCATCACTGATGACTGCCAGCACTTTTGCGCCATACTGATGGAGCTGCAAAACTGTACTTATTACAATCTTAGCTAAAATCCAGCCAGGTGCTGCTCCTTTAGTTGCATATGCTGCAACTGGTTGAATCCATGGTGCGAACATTGGGTTAAACATCACAACCAAAGCGTGATCTGCCAGCTCATCTGAGTTTGTGCTGGATACGTCCCCGTAATTGACAAAACCATCAAAGCTGTAAGATGTTCTGTTAAACTCTGTGGTCTCTCTCAGTTTAATCTCATCGATGATGATTGAGCCATATGTATGGTGCTCTGGCTTTCCATTCATATGAAGCTTGATAGACTCCAAGGCAAATTTATTCATGCCATATTCGCATGGCAGACCCCTGAGCAACTGTGTGAGGCGATTAATGCTAGGAAGGGGAAGAACCTTCATATCAGAGAGCGTCCTGTAGCACTTGGGGCTCGTTAGTCTCAGCAGCAAGCACACCATGAGCCACTCTGTCGTGTACCTGTGGCCACGTGGCGACTTAGCTGCTTGCTGCATTATGGCAGCACGCAGGGCCATTTTCTGAGGCTCAGGCAAGTCTTTCACAATGTCATCAACAGTATTTACAAAAGCATTCTTCAGCTTAATGCTCAGTCTTTGGACTTCAGCCTTTTTGCGCTCTCTGGCAGCAGTGGCACGTATGAGACGCTTTTTGAGTATACTGACTGCAACAGCCACCTTTTTCCTCGGCTGCTTTGACAGAGCCTTTTTCTTCAGTATTTTTGCCACGCCAACACACATGGCACACATTCCTTTGTCAGCATTTGTCAAAACTGTACAGTCTTTGTGGTGCACAGCTTCACTTCCTTCTGCAGATTTTCCGGAACCGCTGACCTCACTGCGGGTGCACCCAAGACAGAATTTCATACTGTGCACAATTTGCACTATCGCTTCAACGTCTTTCTGGGAGCGTACCCGCACGTCAACAAGCGACTCGTGCAGCAGTTTTCCGTTCGCTGAAATAACGTACGTAAGATCTTCTCGTATCACAACGCTCTTCATGATAGAGAAAACACCTGCGCTCATCCCTGTCTCGTAGAAAACTGCTTGCCGGCTGTTCTTTGGCTCATCTTCCACAATTGACAACTGCCAATTCCGAGGTAGCCGCAGTGAGGCACTGTTCTCGATAATGTACGCGAGATCAGTGCTCTCGCAATGACTCGGAAGCTCATTTGGCTCTTCGGGAGGTGGGTGGCAAGACACAGTCTCTGCACGCCGACAAGCACTTACTCTCTTTTTCGGCGACCGCCGCCTCTTCCGTGCAGAAGACAGATAGCTGGGTAAGTTCGGGAATTGCGTCGGAACGACACCACTTTTCAGAGCCCATGCACCCCGCTCAACCTCCACCACTTCACCATTGATGATATGCTTATATGTTTTCGTGATGTCTGCCGGCTGAAAGTGAACGTCGCACACCTTGCATGTTTTGCTGAGCAACTTATCAGCGCGGGGAATAGCCCTTCGCCACCTCTCAAGAAGCTCGGGGTTCGACGGTGGGGCAAAAAAGTGCCGCTTGTCGGGGTTACTCCTATATCCGCTTGTGCACCCAGGCACAAAACACGTCGGCATGTTGGCTGAATGTTATGGCATTTCACATGTGAAGCCTGGGACACGGCGAGGAATCGGACAGCACTTCGTGGGGGAGAGCGGCTGGCCTTGAACGCCGGCGACTTTGTTGACTGTTCGTAACAGCGAGCAAATCTATCATCGGCAGTCGCTCACTCACAGCACAAACACAGTTCACAACCTCAAAACAAGAAGAAAACAACGAGCAAATCTATCGGCAGTCACTCCCTAACAGCACATACACAGTTCACAACCTCAAAACGAGAAGAAAACAACGAGCAAATCTATCGGCAGTCACTCACTAACAGCACATACACAGTTCACAACCACAAACCGAGAAGAAAACAACGAGCAACCCCACAGCACGACCCAGAAAACCATGGCCACTGGCACACCAAAACGCTCGCGTGCACCGGCCGGCCCGTCGGCACCGCGCAAAAGTCGACTGCAGCGCCCTCACACTCCCTAGGAGTAAGACGCGCCCGGCTTCGGCGGCGGAGTTTCGAAACTGAAGTATATATCTATAAACGTTGATACACACGGTGCTAGCGATGACACTGCTGCCGCGTCGCAAATGTCTCTCTCAAAAAACTGAAACAAGTCACAAAAATGGCGTTTTCAATTTAGGTTATTTGATAATAATTATCATCAAAAACGGTTGTAATACACCGCCTAATTGTTAAATATTATAAAGCTACGTTAACGACGTTGTTTATATTGACGGTTATCTATCCAAACAGCGAAGAAAAAAAAAGTTTCGTTTGGCGAGCCATCGCCCAGTCAAGCCAAGCCACTGGATTTGTTTTGTTAGTCCTGTGGATAATGGCGGCGTGCTTGTAGCGCCAGTGCAGATACGATTCTATTTTCTTCCCCAGCTACGGAGGTAAGACAGCTACATCTATTTATTTATTAAGAATACAGTCAAAGACTTCAGAACTTCGTATGAGTACTACAATGTGTTTCCGTCGCAGGTGCCAGCATGCCTAAAGCGAAGGAAAAGTCTTACACGCGCAAGAAAGCGTCATTGCAAACAAAGGCAATATTTCGGGATTTCGGATTTCAAGCCGGCAGCCAGCCGTCAACGTCTGAAGGAATCGGCAACTTCGAACAATGCAGTAGTGCATGTGGTACACTACGCGCATGCAGTATCACATGCTGTGCCAGTGAGTGTGCGAGCATTTGCGTGCCTGGGGCTGACGAAAACACTGCGGCTACATCAGCAGCTACTCAGGCGGATTGCTGCAGCTCGGCGCCCCCTGAGGGCAGTTCGCCTTGCGTCACCGAAAGTTACTCAACGGACACATCGCCTACCAAAATGTTCACCCTGTTCGTCCACGGGAGCATCGCACACTGAACCCGAAGGCTCGCCAATGCAACTCAGCGATGTGCCTTCTCCTGTAAGCGGAGTCCCGGAGGTACCTGTTTGTTCATCTTCCACTGATGCATTGTCAAAGCACAAAGATTTTGTTGTGTCACTGCGCAGTTGGGTCATCAAAGAAAATGTTACTCATACAGCTTTGTCCGCTCTTCTAAAAATTCTCAAGGTCAGTACTTTCGATTCTTCATCTCTGCCTAGCGACGCTCATACACTTCTCGCCACGCCTAGAGATACACAGCGTGCACCTGTTGTCAGTTAAATGGTACCGGGACATTACTGCCACTTTGGGCTACAGAAAAGCCTCGAGAATGCTTTGTCAAAAGCACGTTATGAAGGCAGTCATGTTTCTCTTGCCTTTAACATTGACGGGCTGCCAATTTCCAAAAGCTCCACCATGCAGTTGTGGCCCATACAGTGCATGATTCGTGAAGATCGAAGAATACCACCCTTTGTAGTTGGAATTTTCGCAGGCCCAGGAAAGCCTGCTTCAGCCAATGAGTTTCTCAACAAACTTGTCAGTGACCTGCAACAGCTTCTTTCCCAAGGAATGATTTTTCATGGGCACCTAATTGATGTTTCTTTGAAGTGTTTTGTTTTGGATGCCCCAGCACGATCATTTGTGTTTCAGATTAAAGGACATACAGGTTATTCTGGGTGTCCTAAGTGCACAGCTGAGGGTACATACAGAAACAGTCGACTCAGCTTCCCTACTACGCCATCCACTTTGCGTACGGATGATTCTTTCAGGCGTCAGATTGACTCTGACCATCACCGGGGCGCATCAGTATTACCATCACTGCCCATAGACTGTGTGACCTCTGCACCACTGGACTATATGCACCTGTTGTGTTTGGGGATTGCGAAAAAGCTGCATAATGCTTGGCTAAGTAGTCCTTTAGACATAATGCCTTGGGCCTGCAAAGCGCAGACAATTCTCTCACCTTAATGTGTTGTTAGCACCATATGTGCCAAAAGGTGCCCTGCATCATTGGCCGTGAATTCAAAGTAAAAGAAAACTTGTATGAGAAGCCATTTATTTCTGGCACCATTGATGTTTTTGTGGTTTCATAGCTTTCTGGTGTTAAATGTTGGCCATTAATAAATGTATTCAAGGTTGCTAGGTTACCCTGGCACGGAAAATTTGTTACTATTCCACTGCTTCATCTGTCTTGAGGGCACTAAAAGAAGAATTGATTGCATTTAGGATAGATTACTCTTCAACAGTTTTTGACACACCGCTTCGCTATGAAGAGACGCTTTGTTTTCTTAAAGGGGAACTCCGGTGCATTTTCGACCATACTGAGATAATGCTGTTTTCAAATTGTATTGACAATCCTGCAAAGGCTAAGGTGGTTAATTTTGCCCAGGTACTCGTCAGTAATTTTAATTAAGCAATAAGCGACAAGTCAAAACAAAGACCAAAATGGGAAGCTGCTCTGTCATCCATGGTGGGTATCAGATGACGTCTCGAGAATTCGTCGCTGATGACGTCACGAGATCGGCTACACCCCGCCGCGGCTTGCTAGGTTGCACACATAGCTCACATTCCTCTTCTGATGCGCGAAAAGCAAGTTGGCGATATCGACGCAGAAGCAAGCTGTGCCAGAGCATCTGAACTTACTAGTGACAAGTTCAGCAATGATTGCAGCTACTATCTCAGCGCAGAAGCATCGCTTTTTGATTTCGACCCGCCGGCGCGTGAAGCATCTGACATGCCCCGAATCGATTTTCTTGTTGCTCAATATTGTAAGACCGACATCAACGATGACGAACACGTTGTATACAGCTGACAAAACTGAACTGTGCTAGCGTTGTCACCTCGTAGAGAAAGCGCACGTTGCATCTGTCTGCCGGGGAATGCAGGGTTTTCCAAAAAGAGTAGGCCCTTACGTCACATGCACAGGGTGGCCTGCGTTTACTAGTGTGATTGCAGAATCGGCTACTAATTTTAAAATTTGTTTTCCAAGAAACTGAATGACTTAGGGTGCATAATTTGGCACATATTATCACGGTACCAATGAAAACACATGTTTAAAGTTTTATTGAAATCAGTTAATATTGAAAAAACGCCGGAGTTCCCCTTTAAGTGGTTGTTACATGAAAGTTTTAATTTGTTGTTTTCTTGCGTTGAATGATATGTGGGCTTTAACATCCCGAAACCACCATATGATTATGAGAGACGCCGTAGTGGAGGGCTCCGGAAATTTCGACCACCTGGGATTCATTAACGTGCCCCCAAATCTGAGCACACGGGCGTACATTTCCGCTTCCATCGGAAATGCAGCAGCCACAGCCGGGATTTGATCCCGCGACCTGCGGGTCAGCAGCTGAGTACCTTAGACACTATACCACCGTTGCGTTAAATGTTAAGCCAAGCCCTGCTGATCCTAGAAAATAAGTGTAAGTGCTCCCTGAAAAAGTAATTACAACATGTTATTAAAAACTAGTCTTGGTTCCTACTGTACTCTCAAGTCGCGATATGAGCTCTTCACATGCTGGAGCAAGAAATTGGGATGTTCCCATGGCCAGGCGAGTATCCTGTATGATGTCGCCAGAATTAGTACTGTAGCCTGACGTCAAGCTAGTGTCGATGTCGCGAGGTGCACCTTAGAAAAATTGGCTTTACTAGTACTGAGGGAAAAATGGCACTAAATTGGGACGAAGAAAGAATGACCGCACAACACTGAGGAACAATGGAACTGAGGAACAACTGTGTGTGTGTTTATTACACGGGAAAATATAGAGCTGCAAAAACAAATAGG
Source organism: Rhipicephalus microplus (assembly GCF_013339725.1). NCBI lineage: Eukaryota > Metazoa > Arthropoda > Arachnida > Ixodida > Ixodidae > Rhipicephalus > Rhipicephalus microplus. The sequence continues at coordinate 70,383,688 of NC_051175.1, forward strand.
ACTACAACACTTGCTCATAAAGATGAAAAGCAAGATGAATCTCTCACGAGTCAAAATGTCCAAAGTTAACAGCTCAGAAACATGTTCTCTTTTTCGAGGAGGGCAAGTCGAGGCTCACTGACACACGTGTCCTTTCTTCCTAATATGGAAGGCTTCGTTGATTTCGCACTCGATCTTGTTACGATATCGTGAAAGCATCTTTCAATTATGGAAGAGCTGGGTGCAGCTGCACGAGGAACAATGGGCTGCTAAGGTGCTGCTTGTTGAAGTCTTGAGATTGAACGGGTGCTCATTCAGGTGATCGTTCAAACATTGACTGGTCTGTCCAGCATAGGTGTAGCCACATGACAACGGGATGTCGTAATACATTGTTAATGCATTCCTCGTACTGTGTCCTGTGCTTCTTTATGCACGCATGCTCTTTGGGGTTACTTTACTTTTTCGCATAGGCTGCCGAGAAAGCCTTACGCCTGCTTTGCTAACGATCTTGAGTGCATGGCTCGCACCGCGTGCGTAAGGGATGGCGGAAATTTTTTGTCTTGTGCTGGGTATTTCCTGGTGCTTTGCTCAGCACAGGAAAGACAATAAATTTTTGTCGTCTCTTAGGTACATAGTTTGAGTCATGCGCTCATGCAAATCGTGTATCAACTGGCCCTTCAAGACACCCTTCTGGCTTTAATTCCAAAATAATCTATCTCGGCATTTGTTGTACTTCATACTTGCTCCGAGCTATCTCTATACATTAGGAGATTTGTAGGGCAGAGTAAACTGTCCTTAAAAAAAAATGGTGGCACTACCCCTTTAATATGACAGTTATTTGGTCACCATATTGTGCTAGCAGTGAAACGAAACAGCCACTATTGTGCAATAAACATTCACATTCTCCAAAGATAAAGAGGTGTATTGGTTGTGCTTGAATTAAAACTGATGTCTATGTGAGGACTGTTCATAGTGTTTAAGAGATATCCATGTCATAAGGGTATCTTAATTGTCCCATTGCATTGTTCTATGTAGAGCTCTAAAATGCTTCTGGGCGAACGACAGTTTTATGTATGATTAATGTTTATTGTACTTAATAAACAATAAAACTGTGTCATCCATTTTCAGCATGTGATGGAATTGAGCCCTGTGCTTTCTATGATGTGAATTTGTCTTATACATTTTTTTGGTATTTCCCATTTCATGTTTGTTTTTGTATTTTTGCAACAGTCATATTTGTCGCCTGTTCTGCAGTATTGTATTGTAATGGTGTTTTGCATCATACTGGATTTTGTCAGTTTTTAACTTAAACCTTTTTTATTTCTTGCTAAATGTTCTTGACATTTTTTGTTTGTACCAAAGCTTGTGTCTTTATGACCCTGTAAGTTTTAATTTTGATATTACAAAATGAAATAATCACAGTTAACTTCTTTCATTGTATTACCTTCACTGCTAGAATTGTGTGGAGCTGTGCTTCTATTCTCATCATTGTGTTCACACTTCAACTTGAACATTGTACTTGATTTAATTAGTGTTGGCTTAATTTATTTATTCATTATTACTAGAGTACATGATTTGACCTAATGATAATAAACATTTTATTGCATCTGAGACCTTGTGTGAGCCCAATCTTCTTACGCTTTAGCACTTGTTCCTGGGCAAGTTGATGCCTAAGTTTGCCAAACATATGTTATTCTGTTTTATCGATGGTAAAAGCTTGAAAACAAATAAGCTTCTAAGCATGCACAGTGGCATGAAAGTTCGCTGTACTCTTTCACGTCGCTGTGCATGATTGTTTTTTCTAGCTTATACCATCAATAAACAGCTGGTAATTGGCACTCCGGATCCCTAGTCGTCACCTTATTTGTGTCCATGAATCTTGTTTTAATGTAGCATTGCACCAGAAATAATTTTAGCTCTTTGATATTTAATCTGCAGCAAAAGGGTTCTTGTGAAAGACGTTCAAGCATCAATTGCGAGAGTGCACAAAACCTCAAGGACCCTCGATATTACCACACCCACACACACATATATATATAGCTAGGTATTTGTGCTCGCTCAACATCAGCCTCGGACAGGCCGTATGGACATTCAAAGGACCATTACGGGGTAGATTATTTATGCACAATGAATAAGAAATCAATATACATATCTATTATGAACATATATGTACCTGTGTATATGTATAATATATCCCCTGATGGTCCTTTTAATGTCCGTGTCGGCTGTCCAAGACGGATGACGAGCGAACGTACAAATTTGTTACCTTTGTACATTCACAGTATGTCCATTGGACGTACATTGTACGTCCGCGGATATCTGATGGATGTCCGGAATATCCGAGACGGACGTCCCGACGTATTCCTACCGGATATCCGTGGTTACTTGGGGCGCGACCGGCGTCCTTTCGTCACGAAAAGAGGGAGATGCAGTGTTGTCTGGGTAACGCATCGGCGCGAAATGCAGCATGTCGCATTTCGCGCCGGTTGCCGTCGGGCCGCGCCGACGGACTCTGGTCGCGCCTCGCGTCAGACTAAAGAGTGCTCGCGTTTTGCTAACGTAGCGTCACTGTGCCCAGCGTGCACGCGCATCAACGCTACATTGGAGTATAATGGGCCCTTCGTGACGCGCTCGCAGCCGTTCTGCTAACTCCACATAGACCAAATTTGGTGTTACGCGACGTCAATGGGTGACGAAAGTTCATGACTGGTGCAAACATGATAATGCTGACAAGCATGTCATCGAAGAAAATGGCAACATACCACGATCATAGTGTGCTTGCGGCCGTTTTGCTAGCTCCACATATACTAAATTTGGTATCACGCGACGTGAATAGATGACAAAGGTAAACGACACATTCAAACATAATAATCATGACACGTATGCCATGTACGGCATCATTTACTTACACCTCACAACTTTGTGCCGATTTTAGAGTGAGATATCAACCTTCCTCTTTGTACTTCGCATATCATCTATTCCCACTGTACGTGGGATCTGCCAATTTTTTCTGGAGTTACACCACTGAGTAGCACACTAGGGTGATTGTGTATACAGCTTGCTTTTGATTTCGCTTAGGCTCACTGGATGGATCACTCAAGTTATTTTTAGTTTGCCAACACCATTTCGGAGCAGATTTGAAGCAGCACTTCTCTTTTGAAGCAGTTTGGAGCAGCACCTCTGTCACTGCACACTCTTGTCAACAACAGCAACGTGCTTGCCTACATCATGCCGTCCTTCTGTGACCACTCCCCACAGTTTCGCTGCTCAACAACCGAAAAACTGAACATGCATTTATTAAATAATTAACAATCTATTAAAGTGGTTGAACAAAAGAAAAGTCAAGTGTATGATTTTAAATCAAGTCATGTTATTTAACTTTGGGCGACATGAATTTGAAAACACTTGAATTGTTTGTGTACATAGAAAACACGAAGACAGAGGGAATAGGGAGGGAACAGGCTGACAACTGCCACCTATAGGAGCACAATGCCTCCCTGCTCCTTAGGGAAGAGGAGACATAGAGGAAAGGAGGGAAAAAGAAGGAGAGAAGAGGAAAGTAAAAAAAGGGTAAAAACACACACATGCAAAAAAGTAAGTCACATGAAACATGTCTATAAACACGACGCCAAGTCCCTTTTCTTTAAGAAAGTTAAAAGGGCTCTATGAGCCTGGTCACGCTTAGAAGCACATGCTCCTGGGAACAACCAATCATCAAGGGCCATGCACCTAAGTCCAATCAGTCCATAGTCCTTTTTGAGTAGCGCTCGCAGTACAATGAGTTGAGGGCACTCTGAAATGACGTGTTTTAGTACCTCAAAGGGGCCCACGAAAATAAAGAACTGCAGCGTCACACACTAGTGCGGGAAATACCTCAACCACTTTATGGCCATTGAGAACTGCCGCGCAGCAGCGCGACAACGCCATCCGAGTTGATCAAGTTGTGGCGCTTTGAGGGCCATCAATTGCATCACCTTTCAAAAGTGCCTTTGTGACACAGGTCTTGGAACACCATGTCACATATTTTACCGACACTGTTCTGAGTGGGTCCTCTAAGACTTTTCAAGCTGTCTTTTTTCAATTAGTCGGTTGCATACACCAGAGAATTGACAGGTAAATGCAGCAGGAACCAGAATTGCGATTGCAAGTTATCCGACCTGGGCAATTCAGTACACAAGTAAATGCCGAAACGACCCACTTTCATGTGAAAGGCATCTGCATCATAATATTGCAACAATAATATCCAAGCAATGAAACTGACGGTGGCTGTAGAAAATTCATCAGATGCTTTAGCATACTCTAGAGCTTGACATGTCTTTTTGTATAGTGTTCGAGGTCCAGGAGTTAATCTAATGAAGTGATAACGTAAGTACCGAGTCCGTACTACTTTAAAGGGGCTGTGAAAAGAAAAACAGCCTGTCTCATGTAAGTAGATTACTCTTTCCCTATTGCGTAGTACATCCTCAAGCATGCTGCAAGCGAGAAAATATCCGAAAAGAAAATCCTGCTCCAGGCACCGTGACATCCCAGAGTTCGAAGGCGTAGACTGTGCCCAACAGTAGTTCCTGATCGGTAACAATGAAGTACGCTGTGCTCTGAGGGGACCATGGACTTTAATTATAATAGGCTTCAGCAGATTTCATAGAGGCAGTGTCGCTGAAGTATGAAAAGAACACTTTGAAGTCTGCGACATGACAAGCAGAGATTTTGGTGCTGAACTGAAAAGTGAAACTTCGAGGTTGATTTTCAACTCTGTTAATTAAAACTCATGATGGTGAAATAAACAACGTTAGAATGCAATTTATCAATCTAAACCCATTCATAGCTTTAATTTAATGTCCCTTTATGTAGGAGCAGCCTTGCATGTCACAATTTTTACGCTGAGGCCCGACAAAATAAAGTCAGGATTACCAAAGCTAAGGGAGTTCGTTCACACTTTATTCGTGCACACACATCACGCCTCTGCCTTGTAAACAGCGTGTGCGGCATTGCGGAGTAGAGCATATGGGAAACAAGATTCAAGCAGGTCCATGGTGAGGAACGGCGATTCATCCACCAGCAGGTGGAGGAGAAGGAAGACGGCTTCACGACCGGCACCGGCTTCCCGGTCGGCTTCCTGGCCAAGCCGCAAGAGGCTGGACGATGCCAGGGCCAGGAACTCTTTGAGCCGGTCCTCGATGTCGTCATGGCCGCAGATGGTGAAAAGGGAACCCGCGAGTGCATTGACCGCAGTGGGCCAGGCAGTGCATGTTGTTGGTGTGGGCTGTACAAGAAGTGGCGTATCAACGCAAGAGTCTCACTACACTCTGAAATAATGCGGCTGATCCTCCTATATAGGAATCGGTATACCACGAAAGTGAAACATGCCTTTACGCGTATGTTGTGGATCGTTTCAGCAACAGCAACAAAGTGCAAAGCCTCATTAAGAACGGCAAGCAGCTCAAAACTCGCAGTGCACACCTCAAGCAGAAAGCATGCAGGAAGTTAGCATACACAGGACGGGGCGGACTAATAACTGCCACAGCTCAATACTTAAAGCGTGCTGTTCAAATACAAAGAAAGACTCACGAAACGAGTGCACAAGTACACACAGAACAAGCACAAACAACTGTCACAGTTCTTCCTGCCTCGTGTGTCAGCAGCGCACCCTTTCATAAACGCGGTCGTGGCAGCGTGCAAAGTGACCTTCGTCTTCTCCCGCATAACTAGTCTGACAAGCACGTGCGCTGGAAAGACCAAGCTCCGTGCAGCCGGCACTTCGTGGAAGCGACGACCTTGAGAGTGCGCCCGACGCGAGCCTGTTGCGCCATCTGTCACTGATAATGAAAACGTGCTAAAGTTTCAAAGCTCTAGAGGACTGTAAAATGGTGTATGGTATGTATAAATGGCTTGCTGTTAGCATCGCAGACAACATACTTTCTGTGGTGTAATGGTTAGTGCCGTGTGCTGAGAGTCGAGAGGTTGCTGGTTCAATTCTGCGCGATAGATGCTTGCTTGCTTTCTGGTTTTTTTTCTTTGCAATTATTTAGTTTATAGTTTTCAACATCACTTGCATGACAGAAGTACATAAGCGGAGCCGTGGTGAACCCCAGCATAAAACACTTTCACGTTAAAAAAGATTAAGTAAAAAGAGTATGTTTTTTCCCACAACAATAATCACCATCCGGCTTGCTTTGGCTTCCTTTCTTGAAAACTCGGCGCTGGCCGCTTTCCTATTAGGAAATACATGTCACGCTAATAAAGCACATGTCATTTTATAACCTTAAAGTGTCGGACGCACGGGGACAGTGCAAGGAAAAGAATGCAAGATAGATTATTATTGCTGTGGGACAATAATCTACATGTGGCGCTACACCGTCAAGATGGCATCGCAAGCATTACTGGACCCGCGGAAAGTTCAAAGCATAAAGTAAAAGCTGCAACTCTTCCATTTGTGAAGCTGAGTGCTTGTAGCAACTTAATGGGTCTGTAATGACACTATGGAGGTTAAGTGTAGTGCTTGTCAGAGATTTCAGATTGAATGTTCACACAGTTATATTCACATCGAAGGCTGCTATGGTAGCACAACGGCAAACTACACTGCGCAAATTGCATTTCTCGACCTCGAACAGAGCTGCACGCTTCTATAGAAACACAATAAAATTTTGTGCCATGAACAATTCCTACGAAAGAGGAACCAGCCCTTATTTTTTTCTTAGGCCAGAGAGATGCAATTGATCAAGAAAAGAGAGCTGTGCTCACCTTCCAGGGAAGGCTTGTAGACAGAGCCTTCGGTGCGGGCGAGCTTCGGCAGTGAGACGGCTACAAAGACCATGAGCAGACAGGCCACCTGGTACTCGTCGTCTCCCAAGTCTGCGCGACAAAATGAGGCACAGAAATAGCCGAGACAAATTACTGTATTTACTCGCATAATAGGCGCACTTTTTTTTCAGAAAATCCGGCTCGAAGTTAGGGGTGCGCCAATTACGCGGGGTAAAATTTTCGAAAATTTTTTCAACTCGGTTCTCGCGCTTTAAATCTGCACACTTGTCAAAAAAAGGCGACTTTATCGTTTACCAATTAATTCAGCATAAAGCAAACATACCTACGTATCTTTTAATGAACAAGCGAGAGCCGTCAACTGCACACACACACGTAAAATTTATTTACACAAAAGTCGTAGCTGTTCCTCCTTTTCCCTATTCAGAGTCCGAGTCGGAGATCACACATTCATTCTCGCCGAGCGGGGATTCGTTTTCGATGTCCGAATCATCCGCACCCCACAACATGTCATCCTCACTCGCATACAGTGCGTTCGAGATACCCGTCTTCTTGAAGCTTTTCCTGACGACTTCGTCGGAGATCGCCTGCCACGCTTCCACGATCCAAGCGCACAGCATTTCCACAGGCGGCCTCTTAATCTTACCACCTGGAGACAGCTGATGTTGTCCTCCAGCCATCCAGGTGGTGTACAGCCTTCGAACATTGTCCTTGAAAGGTTTATTCAAGGACATGTCCAAAGGCAGCAGTATCGATCTGAGGCCGCCCGGAATCACTGCCAGATCTGTGCGCAGCTCCTTTAGCTCATCTCGTACGCGGTCTACTAGGTGCCCACGAAAACTGTCCAGGACAAGCATGGACGGCAACAACAGACCACCCGGCCGCCGACCCCAGACTGTTTTCACCCAATCCACCATGAGTTCCGCGCTCATCCAGCCTTTTTCCTGGACTCTGACGTAGATGCCTTGAGAAAATTTTGCCTTTGGGAGCGTCTTACGTTTAAAAATAACGTAAGGCGGTAGCTTACGCCCATCCGCTGTCACCGCCAGCATTACGGTGCATCCTTGTTTATCAGCGCCAGACGTTCTGACGATGACGCTCCGTGCACCTTTCTCCTCCACTGTCGTGTTCCACGGCATATCAAAGCAAAGGGGGGTCTGATCAGCGTTGCCGATCTGGGACAAAATGAAGTCTTTCTACTGTCGGAGCTTTATAACAAAACTGTGGAAGTCCACCACTTTGTCCTCATATGCTGCGGGCAAGCGCTGGCACAAGGTGGTCCGCCTTCGCAATGCGAGGCCATAGCGCCGCATGAAACGAGTTGTCTATCCGGAGCTGGCTTTGAACTCTTTTGCTTCGATGCCCTGCGCTCGGGCTATTCTGCGCGCCTCAGTCTGCACAATATCCAACGACACAGCACAGCCGTCTTGTCGTAGCTCCCGTATATGCCGGACCAGTTGCTCTTCGACGTTCGGATACCTGCCGGTCTTGGCACCGCGGAAAGCCCGTCGTGTCTTCTTCGTCGCCTTAAGTTTTTCTTCTTGGTCCCTCCAGTACCGAATACTGGTTTCTCCAACGCCGAAATGCCTGCTTGCAGCCCGTATGCCGTGCTCCAGCGCGTACTGCACTGCCTTCAGTTTAAACCCAGCCGTGTAGCTCGCGTACTTCCCCATCGTGGAACCAAAGTTCAATACACGACCACAACATACGCACACCGCTTGCAAAATGACGTTTCTTTCTTTTTCTCTGATGGTGGTGATGGCGATCGAGCCCCGGGCGTTGTACACGTGACCTCCAAAAAGCGCGGCGATTTGGGGGGTATCAGTAATTGATGGAACAGCCGTTTTTTTTTTTCGCTCATGGGACAAACATGTTGGTTAGGTCGTTGCACTTCGAATTTTTTTTATTTGCTCGTCGATTTGCCTTCTTTTTTTCTTCAGGGTACGGGGACCGCGTTCCAACTGTACCGTGGGGGGGGGGGGGGGGGGGGTAGAATCAATCGTTTCTGATCACGGCCAAGTTCGGGGTGCGCCTATTATGCGCGGAATTAAAAAAATCGAATTTTCCGCGACCAAACTAGGGGTGCGCCTATTATGCGAGTGCGCCGATTATGCGAGTAAATACGGTAGTCACGAGACTTGACACAAGAGGGCCAGCGCTTTAATATGCTGAGATTAGCATTCCCGAAAACTCCACCCGGTTTTGCTATGCCTTTCTACCTGTATTTTCATTTCAAGGTGGATCAGTATTTCAGTCCAAGTTGTACTTTCATTACAGGTAAGATTAGTGGGTAGTTTGTTGTCTAACAGAGGGCTGCTGTGCAGAACGAACACGTATGACAACAATGATAAAGATGATCATACCACTGTCAGTAGGACCATAAAGAAATAGTGCTATCTCGCAGTGGCTTGCAGTACTTATACTTGTGATGGCCCTCAATGAAACTACTGCATTCTTCAATAGTTTCGTGCTCCTAAAAGGTAGCGATGTTTGGGGGTGGATCCCACGGAGGGGCAGGCGTAACACAAGTACAGCGGAATCTCGATACTTTTTCCACTGAAACTAGAAAAGAAAATGCATTATCAAGAAATCTGTATTAACCAAACAGGCTGGCTGGGAGTAACATTAGTCGGGAGAAAAAAAAAGTAATGTGTTAGGCCAAAAAATGTATTTTGCAGAATTATACCAACGACATTTGACTGTTAATACAGTAAAATTTGAAAATACACAGTGCATACAGGTTTTATTCATCAAACCATTGTGTCCAGCTTGCAGAAAGTGTAGACATCTCTTCAGTAACTGTCAGCATTCTTTTTCTTGCTATAAAATTAGATTGCACATAGTCATGCTATCTTTTAACATTTAACAATATGGCAGTCCCGATTTCTGATCTTTAACCATAACAGAATATGCCAGCAACAGACAATCAAAATTCAAGCAACTCTTTAAACGAAACAGGGGCACAAAGGGATTCAGCCACGTTAGGCAACTGTGTTGAAGGCATTAGCCTCCTCTTCCCCGATAGAGGGAAGCAGAGAGCAAGCTACATTCGGTTATAGGTTAAGAGCAGTGTGGCTTTTTGCCGTCATATCACCTCCAGCCAACAGCATCGCTGTGTGAACAGGACGTCATGGCTGCTTTGTGACACAGTTTGTGACAAGCTTTGATGTGGTGCATTCTGTGATTCCTATCATGAAAGCGGTGTGAAGGCGGTGGGTCGTGATGTCACAATGACACGGAGACGTTACTAGCAGGGGTCCTTTGACGGCGAAAAGCTGCACTGCTTTTCACTTGTAGCCAAGTTTAGGCGTACATTAAAGGTTCCAAAAAAAACCAGATGCTACCTTTATCATAGTGTTAGTTCCAGCAATAGTCCTTCTTAAATTACTTATCGTCACAGTGCGGAGAACAGCTTCTTACCTTGCGTACAGCTTAAACAGGGCTCATTGACCCAAAAGCAATGCAGGTTTTATTAAAAAGAAACAATTAAACGAAGATTGCATTGCTCCAAAGTTTGTTCGAAAAGCCTGTTTTATACAAAAAGCTCAGAAGTTTGCTTGGGACCACAGGCAAACCTTGTATTTAAAAAAAAAAAGTGAAAGTTAAGCTCAAAAGCACACGCAGGAGTAAACATTTAAAGGAGTGAACAGCATAAAACATGTTCTCTCACCATTTTTCTGTGACCTCAAGGCTGCCACCAGTGCAGGGTCAACCTTGCACGGAAGTCCAGCCGCTGATGCCATCTCACTCACAACCTGAAACCCACACAAGAAAATTTTACAGCTCTCCTCAAACACATGGACACACATGAAATCCACTCCGGAAATGTGGTTACACAAAAACAAAAGCTAAATAGAAATTAAAATGAGAAAAAACATGTCTTCTCGCTTACTTAGCGCTGTAGCCTGCCAACTATGCAATAAGAAAAAAAAATATTTGCATTGTTGTGTCTGATAAAGCAGTGGGGTGCTTCGTTGTATGTTATTTTCTTCATAAACATATAATTCTTATAACTGCAATGAAGACACAACAATTTTTACATGAGTGTACGATAACTTACTTTTGTATTTTTTGTTTGTATAAATGTTGTTGTATAAAGTGTATAAAACAAGATTTTATTCACTTAGTCAGATCCAATAATTGGTTATAATTCATATTTGTGAAAAGAAATTCCACTGTAGACATTCCACTATAAGAAAATAATATTTGTTCGGGTTGCCGACACAGGAGGGTGTTGACTACTTTAAAGATATAAGTAATATCAAGTGACATCCCTTACTTCAGTTTGCCTTAACATTTGCCTGTCATTGTCTCTATGAAAACTTAAATGCACAGACAAAAGTCTTTAAATGTCTTAAATGCACTGACAGTGCCAACACTCACCAAGGTTTCTCCATTCGAGACGTGGTGTTTCAAGTCTGCCACCGAGCTGAGCAGGAACGGTATCCGGACCGAGAGGACCTGCATGCCCCCAAGCAACTCAAAATTATAAAAATGCGGGCAGCTTACACTATAGTGCAAGATCTTGAGGCTGCCCTAGATTACTAGCGACGCTTTAACTATAATGTTCGTAATTAGCATTATGATAATTACCATGATCTTAATTACCACGACTTCATTGTACCTTGACTAGTACAACCTATGTGCCATGATTTTAATTACCAAGGTCCTTTTTCTCAGTTTCCTCCCGTTTATCTGTTCAGTGTTTCTTTTTGTTTCCTTTAGAAAGAACACAGATTTACAATGTGGCTACTATGCACATCTATCGTGTCAACCTCACTGGCACATACATACCTTATTATCCGCAAATGTACTAAGGTGACACAGAATAATTCACAATATCTATCCTCACTTCTTGAATTTACATTGCCAAGTGCAAATTATCTTTATATACAATCAATCCTAAGATGAAGAAGAGAAAAAAAGAGTGCGCACTGGCCGAGTTACTGCACTGCATGCTCTATTCAAAGCTAAGTCATCTCATCATGCAGAACTGTAGAACGAAAAGCTCTGTTGTTAATTAGCCTCTGTAGTTAAAACGCTTGAAAACTGCGTCGAATAAGCTGAAAACAGCCAACAATTTACACTGACAAGTTTCACACGTGTATTACAGTTAGAGAAATTTTGTTTGGTGCAGTAGGATGCTTTCTACTAGAAGGCCTGACTTGCGGATGTCGCCCTCAGTACAAGAACTTTTTCCTTAGTTCAAGAGATTTCTAGCCTACCAGAAGGCTAGAAATCTTTAAGGCCACTTAGAAATCTTTAATTTCTAAGTGGCCAGGCCTTTTTTTTTTTTTAGCTTATGAAGTGTCTATAGTCAGTAAGGAATTGCTTGCTATGTTTGAAGCGAAGTATGCAATGCAGCACCTTACATTACGCACACGAAACAAAGAAGAAAATTGGGTAGTTGGTATAGATTCACAATTAACATGGATCACTAACATAATTTTAGTGCACAAAAGCACTTATGTGATTAGCTATTTTTGGGGCATGTTCAAGCCCTTAGTGAGAACCTCAAATGTGTAAATAAGCAAGAAAAATGGTACAGGACCATTCATGCATGTCACTGTCTGTTGTAACAGTGGTTGCTGAACCTCGGTTACGTTTTTGGAGCGAAATGCTTCAATGCATTGCAATGACTTGTTGCAGTAGTCACTTTCGTAACATAAACATATTGCTGCTGGTGTAAAGAAACAGACACTGATTTCATGCATGGAAGGAATTTTTTCCACTACTGCTGTGTACTGCAGCAGTAAAGTGCCTTAGACACCGCTATAAATGATTATACACAGCACTTGCCCTGGTATCACTTTCAAAACGGCTCCGAAGTTAACTAATGCCATGGTAAAGTAAGCACTGAAGCACTCACGTCATTCAGGGCCTCCTGTGCTAGCATCCGGAAGCAGAGAATGACTCCGACGATGGTCATCCGTTGAAGAACACTGTCCACATCTACAGCAAATACATTTTTTCAATGCAGTGGCAAAGAAAAATAGCAGTGCAGCAGGGCCTCTGATAATCTTAAAGACTGTGTTTTTGGTAGTAAAATTTGTTTTAATTTTAATAAATGCCCAAGTTGCTAGTTTAACACATGTACGTTTGTTTCTCGTGTATTTTTTTACCTTTGTCTAACTTGTGCTGCTAAACACTATCAACCCAACGTTTTTTTTCCCGAGCCCCACCAATTTGTCCAATTGCACAGTGTGTGAACATTAAGTGGCACTACTGCTCAAGAGCGACTGTTCTTTCAATAAAATCAGGCCTTGATCAACCTTGCTGCGCTGCTTAAGCCTCCTAACGTTTTCCCCGCACATGTACGGCGGTGGTTTTCTGTCCCACAGTGCCTTTGTCGTACGGGTGCATTTCTAACTCATCACTTTAAATTTAGCACCACAATGACGATGTGTGCTCACTGGAAGAAGCTGCCACCTCTTAAGGATTATGAGAAGCATTGTAAATAATTGTGTGATCTTCTTTCCGAGATTAACAAAGCCAATTTCTAGTATCAGCACTCATACGGTTTCCAGCAACGCCATTAGATGGTTTTGGTTCTATTGTGTGATCGCAACCGAGGCATGCTAAACTAGTCTTTTTATCTTCATCGGCATTATGTTGCAGAGATGGTCAAAGTTGATTGCCATCTTTAACGACACTACTCTTCCCTTGTTGATGAGTGACATTCACGAGGTATTGATATTAATGAGTTTACTGAGACCAAGTCCGCCACATGCAGAAAAAATGCCATGTCTGCTAGCTCAACTCGTCGCTCCAAGCGGAGAATGAAGATGTGTGTTGTGTGAGCGGATGGAGATAAGGCATTGTGCGTAGACATATATTGACATCAGAAAACCGTTTCTCATTTTTTCTGCATTTTTTCCCGACTTTAAACGTTTCGTAAATTTAAAAAATGCAATAAAGTGATTTGACCATTTGGGAAAGTTTTCCTCAAAAAAAAGTCAAAGGGTAAAAAATTAAATGTGTATTTCACAAAACCTTAGATATGAATTAAATGAGGAATGCTTTATAAAACCACAATACAAAATGTTTCAAGCCTTTAGAAAAAGAAATCGATTTCATTGTGCAAATTTAATTCCTTTACTGCAGAAAGGCCTGGCCATGATGGTAAATGCATCCAATACCATATTAGGGCAATTTTAGGTCGACCCATTTGGTCTTAATTTGAAATCAAAAGTTGTGGGCGGGGGGGGGGGGGCAATCTAGAATCGAAAACGAGTTTTCGTTATGAAGTTTTTTAAAAATGATCTTCGCATATTTTTGCAAAGCTGGCTTTTCTGCACAGCTCTCAAGTACTGCCGTGAAGCCACCTTTGCACATCGATGGCTTTACGGTGTGTTCAAAAACAAAAATGCGCTCGTGCTCCTCTCTCTTCATATTTTTTATGCCGTGCCATTTTCGGGGGTCGCCCTACATTTGAGTGGACGTACAATAGTGTAAATACAGTATGTGTGTGCATCAACGTACTTGGGTCAATCTTCATATGCAAATGATATACATGTACACCAAACATTAACACACACAATTAAAAATACATTGTTGATTAAATATGTAAAGAGAGAATGGCTGGGTGCAGTAATAGAATGTAACTAACGACAACCTGACTACAACATGACCTTCCAGTTGTCATGCCAAAAAGTTTGCCGCCATGTCACATGCTGTCACTGCACTGCTTGCCAATCATGGCACCTGAGGTTCGTAGGGATGCTGTGCGTAATTCTGGATACATATGACTTGCGGTGAAGTGCATGTGTTTATGCCCTATGTGGCATAACACACAGGGCACAACCCGACTAGCTCAGAACTAATACGTGAATAATCTATCAAAACAGCTATGACCAATCCTGTCTAGATGATACCATGAGCAAACTGGTTATGCGTCATGAAATAGTGGCGGGCTAATGACGAGATGGACACAAAATAAGAGACAAAGGCACAAGGGCACAATGTCGCTTCATTTCTTCTCTTTCCACGTCATCATTTACTCGACACTATTTCACATTACCGACTGAATGTGCTGAAGTTCTGCATTTAACTATAAAATCAATTTGCTTGATTATGTACAAGCTTTGCACACCATACTGCTACCGTCTAACTTCTTAGATGCCTTCAGGGCCACTAGTAATAGAGATTTAAGATTAAAAAAAATATATTTCTGTTACTGTCATGAACTTGGTGAATAAAGGAGGCTTTCAAGCAAACAGGTAGACTTGAATGATGCCAGGAGACATGTTAGGCTATGCTACAAGAAACTGAACGCCTATGTGGAGCGTCACTAACCACCAAACTGCTTCACCTGACATTCGCAACAAAACAAGGGAAATACATCGGCAAGCTTTCTAGCAGCGCAAAAAGCAATCGCAGACACAATAATAAAAGAAGAAAGGAACAAGAAATAGAAAAAATAGAACACGGACACTCAAAGAAAGAGAGAAGAGTAGACAAGGCCATATAGCACAAGGCTAAGAATAAAACGCTCAAGAAAAATAATGGCTGGAACGAAAGATGAGAGAAACACGGCAGCCTTACGCTGGGCCATCCGGGGTCCTGGCGCAGCACGTGCAGAGAGAGAAAGAGAAAGAGAGAAAGGGCAAGCAGAGAGGAACAGAGGGAAAGGAGGAAGAAGAGAGGGGCACAAGTCAACACAGCCCCCAAGAGATATGCTGCCAGGCGCAACTGACCATCTAAAGCGTGTTTTTTAAATCTGACATCAACATCGACAACATGCTAGACGCTGCAACACAAGACTGAAAACTTAATTCTCAATTGAAAAAGCAGCGACACCACCCATGTACTTTGCTGTAGTAAGGGGCAAAACACACGGGTGCGCTAAAAGGGGCAAATGGCGTTGACGCGTGATTTCATTTCCAAGACCTAAACATCTTTCGTCTAGCATTGCTGCAACTGATACACAAGTGTGAGTTTATTTCGAACAAAGTGAGCAACCGCTGCATGCTACAATATGACATTTTCTTGAGAAACTTGATAGTTTATGAGCCAAACCTTTGACTGCAACAGTCCTGTTTATCTTGCTTACTGGTTTATATATAATTTTGATTGAGAGACAGGTCAAGCATTAGTGAAAGAGATGTTTCAATATTTTAAAGGGCACTGGTCGGGCCGCACCCCTGAGACATTTGCAAGGGTTTGTATTCTCGGTCATCTATTTTGTGGATATTTTCTCGCTTTCTACACGATGCAATGTGCATCCTGCGTGAATAAAATCAGGGGTTTTACATTCTAAAACCACGAGATGATCCTGAGAGATGCCGTAGGTGTTCATTAACATACGCTAACATCACACAGCACACAGGCCTCTACCACCTCGCCTCCACCGAAATGTGATCACCATGGCAGGGATCGAACCCGCGACTTTCATGTCAGCAGCCGAGCACCACAGCCACCGTTCCGCCGACGTAGACGTGTGCATTCTGAGCTGTCAACAACCACCTTTGTGAATATTTTTTACACTCTTTACGGGGTGCGATGTGCATTCCCTGTGGCCGGCAACCACTTTTGGGAACCGTTTCCAATTCACACGATGTAAAATGCATCTGACGTAGCATGTAACTGAAACGGTAAACACCCTGTCCACAGCCTCATCGAGCGACCCCATGCTGGAAATACTACCAATGAAATCGGCCGATGATACGGCCTTGATTCATCGCCTCTTCTGAAGCCCGAGAGTCACGGCATGGACCCATTCCTGGACTACAGAGCACATCTCTTAAACTTCAACCACCCCGCTGTACTAGTAAACTTGAGCATTTGGCATCTCTTCCATGTATTCTATATACACTGATTACACGGCATACAGTAAAACCCCGTTAATTCGGACTTAACGGGACAGGAGGGAATGTCCAAATTAACCAAGGCTAAGAATTATCGCGAGTACAAAAAAAACACTTCAAAAGTGTCTCCTACACCATCAAACTTCAATTTCTTAAAAAAGTCTCTGATCGCGGCATGCTTCACAGACGCAATGTGCGACGAAGTCACAATTTTGCGAAGTTCCTGCAGGTGACTTAGTCCGCGCACACTGTCCGAGGAAAGTATGCATATGCAAAACGGCCAACGCATGCGCAGCTTCTGTCATTGTGTGGCGTGGATGCTCGTCAGGATCACTTACGTTCTCGTCAGCTGATTCCCCTTCGCCGTCCAAGACTTCGGCGACGATATCGCTGTCGGTCACAATGCCGGCCACGGCAACATCTCTGTCAGTCGCGAAGTAATCACCCAGGAGCACATCAGCTGGCATGATGCCCACATAGTAGTAGTCTTGCTCTTCGCCGGTTTCCTCATCAGCCACCACACACGGATCAGCAGTGTCGTGCATGAAGCAGCTATGCCTAAAGCAGTTTGCGACTACTGCAGGCAGTGTGTTGTTCCACGTGTATGTCAGCATGTGCATTGTGCTGAGCAGGCTTACTTCGTACTAGTTGCTCGACTCCACGCAGAGCAACATCCCGTCGAGTACCTGCCGTCAATAGCGGCTTTTCACAAACTGTATGATTCCCTGGTTCATCGGCTGCAGGGAAGCCGTTGTGTTCAGAGGTAGAATAGCACTTTAATGTTCTCGATCCAGGACACCTTCGTGTGCGCTCTACAGTTGTCTAGCATGAACCATAGCCTCCGAGATTGCGGGCACGCGGAGTGGTTCTCTCCGGCCGTCCCAATCGCCGCGCTCCCCAGCAAAACTAGGGAGTCTCGCCACTGATCTCGCCACTCGTCTTGCCTCAAGCGCCCAGCTACCGCTAGAGGGTGCGTTCAATGTGGGTTCCTCGAGCAGCGGAGACCACGGCAGAAAGCAGAGTGTGCGGGATTTCAGCGTGCGTATGTTTTTTTTCCCTCGCGCGCGAGCAAGAATCACCGAAAAATCTAACGGCTTCCCCTAAGGCAAGTATTTTTTTCTGTTACTGCTTTTATTGGTCCATTTGGCAAATAAAATCATGTAAACTGCTGAATTTTTCCTATTTAGATCATTGCAAGGGGGTATTGTTTCGTCTGAGAGCGAAGCATTCTACCATTTCTCCTTCCTGGAGACGCGTATATGAGTGAAAACTGGGCTAATTATCGTTGTTGAATTACATTGCCCTCCTATCGTTAGAGATCGTCTTACTATTTCATTGCATACTGATATTTATCAGGTGCGTGGTCAACTGAATTTAACTAACACTTTAGATAATTAAGGGCCATGATCGTGCCACTTATTAGTGTGATAAGTAATTTTGCCTGATAACTGAAACTACCATTAGCCGACCTACATTTGCTCCCCATGTCCTTCACAGTGAAAGTGCTTGAGTTATCATCGTCCCCTTTTTTCGTCATCCGTATTTTGATTATGTTTTGGTAGCACAATGGCAATATCAGTATCATGTTAATTTACACTAATGTCGACTGCATCCAAATCAACGGGTCCCACATGTCGCCGAACGGCGTTTTTCAGAAAACCAAGTATTCGTCGAGGTAGACTACTGAAGAATTAAAAGTGTGAATTTTCACAGCTATGTAACGCGCAGTGTTACATAGCAGATACACAAAACTCTGAACGCATGCGGCATTCTTCTCCAACAAGCAAAACATATCGATGTTCGTTCTTACATTCCCCAACATATCCACTGAACACCGTAAAACTCACAGTGTGAATGGGCGACCTAAAGTCACATAAGCGCACCTGTAACCAGCCCATGATTGTCGCAGAGCCGGTGACGTTCAGTTTAGAAGTAGTCTAGACCTTCTCCTTGTCTCCTGCTTCTGCGGCGTGACGGGAGGTAGATGGAAAGACAAACTGGGGAAGCCTCGCGGGCGAGTGCAAAGCGTTGTACGCTTTGAGAGTGCGGCTTTCGCGCCAGACTTGACGGCGTCAGCACATTGCGAGAAGAGAGCAAGACAGTTACTGATGTTGAGCGCCGAGTTTGGTTGGCTCAGCAACTGTTCCTCTCCAGTGGGTGTTATTTCTTCATAACGCGCTCATGCTACGACATTCACGTGGTTACCTTGCGTGCATGCATCGCTGGCATTTTGCATAGAGGAGAAAAAACTTGTGCGCACAAGTATCCACAGTCCGAATGCAAAACTGAAGTATAGTATGTTAAAAATGAATTTCACAATGTTTTTGTCGATAAAATTATGGGAGGCGTAATCTTTGTCCCTACTTTGAACCATATGATCTAAAGCATTGCCTCCGAGATGCGGCGCACAGCAATTCATCTGTAGAGCAGACGACGAATGACAACTTGCCCTAAAGCGTGTTCTTAAGTCTAATGTGGCAGTCTTCATGCCCCAAATAATAAAAATTTGTTATGAATCGTTAATGAACTGATTAAACATTCAATTCTCTTACCCAACGCGTTGCAAACACATGGCCGTCACAGCAGCTCCATCTGTGTGTCAGTAATGGAGAGGCACCACGTATTAGAAGTCTCAGTGCTCTACATATAAGAGTGAATTCAGGTACTGTAGAATACTGTGTTCAAAATAGTTACTCCTATCAGCTAAAACAGCCTTTCTTCACCAAATGCGGCCACATTTACTCGCATTTCAAGCTCATTGCCGCTTTTCCGTTTCGATTTCTAGATTTCTCGACTTATCAGCGCATTCTCGAAAAGCTCTGATTTGTACCACGAATATTGTTGCTAAAAACAAAATAATGCAACATGTTTTTCTATATTACTGTATGATGGCCTTCGGTTATCTATTTACGAGATTTAAGAAAAATCGAAGATGGAGTTTTTTTATTATTCAAATTTCAGTGGAGTACATTTTTGCCAATATGAGAACTTTGAGGCAATATATAAAAATTTACATTTGCCCTACGGCAGCAATAATTTATGTACCTAATGAACACACTATATCCAAAAGACGTGTCAAGTTTGAAAACGCTCCTTGCATTACTTTTGGAGAAAAAAAAATGGGGAATACGTAACTTATTTTAAACTGTCGCAAAATTAGACATCCTTAAAAGCTGTTTTCTTAAGGTCTACAAACTTGAAACCGTATGAATTTATTCTTCATTAGACATGCATTTCAGGTAAGAGATATCTCTCTTGAACAAAAATATTTGTCTTTTTATAGCATCTGCAATTTTCGAAAATGACAGGTGACGAAATTGGTGCCTCCATGTTGGTGAAGATTGACTTTTTTTTTTCCTCGTAAGTTATGCCATTAATCATAAAACGAAGTTGACTTTCGGGCTACCTGGTGAGAGGAGCACGAAATATTAGATACTCAATGAAATCTAAAATATCAACTTTTGGACCCGTGTCGATCTCTCGTGGAATCACCCATGGGTCACTTTCTTGGTCGTTTTGTGGAACTGCCCCTGATTTAGATTGGACGGCTCAACACTGCTCAAGATGTCGGACGACTCGAAAAGGTACCTGCCGTATTGGCGACCGACGGGTGCTGCGCAGCCCGCCACGTTGAAAGGTGTTAAAAGAAATGAAACAAGTATCAGTGAGAGCGCCCGCCACCATGACCTCCCAAGGTGTAACACCAGGTCAGAAGCACCAGCTGGTTTGCGCAAGCATACCTGACTGCAAGCGACAACACAGCGTTGAATCAGAGGACGAATCAACTGTCGTCGGGGGCCACAACGGGGCGAACCTCACAGATCTAAACATGGACGAGGGTGGTTTCCGCCTTGTGCGACATCGAAAAGACAGGACGGTGGGCATTCCTTTGTTAATTGCTCCAACATCCGAAGGAGCTAACTTGAGACAAGTTAATCCTATTGACCTATACTCGGAAATTGAAACGATTCTCGGTGGAGCCCCAGTTAAGAGCCATTTCACAGCACAGGGAGCCCTGCTCTTGGATATAAAGACAGAACACCAAGCTAATATGCTTCTAGAGACCAACACTATCTGCGGCCTTGCCATATCTGCCCGTGTGCCACACAGCTACATGAAAAATACATGCATTATAAAAGGAGTCCCAAGATGGTATTCGGACGAAGAGCTGTTAACCTACCTGAGACTTCAGAGAGTATACCATGCAAGAAAAATCATACGACGGGTCCAAACCTCATCCTCCGATTGGGAATCAAGGCACACTGACTCTGTGGTTCTCACATTCGCTCCCAATTCGGAACGTCCAGAGAAGATCAACCTTGGCTTCACCAGACACGAGCTTGTAGACTACGTCGAGACGCCACCACGCTGTTTTAAATGTCAGCGTTTTGGACATGTTGCTAAGCACTGTCGTGGGGAACAAAGGTGTAAGCGCTGTGGGGGGCCTCATGACTAATACGTGTACAAGTAAAGAAAAACTTGTGTGTGCAAACTGTGGCGGCAACCACCCAGCTAGCTACGGCCAATGTCCAGCACGAACAGCTGCGCAGCGAAGAAATAAGATGTTTGTCCTCGGCCTGAAGACTGTGATCGAACCATCGCTCACAAAGAAGACGTCCAGTGCGCCACAACATGGCGGTTTGGACAACAAGTACGCAGGAAATTTTCCGCGCCTATATCCGACAAGAGCTGGTACTGAGTCAACGCAAGTGCTCAACGCTGGTGAGAAATGTATCACGAAAGAGTCCGCCAAGCGCACCTCCGCTGATGCACTGAATCCACCTCAAGTATCATCTGCAAGCAAACAGCAAGAAAACCTCGAGCACGTTATTCGCGCTCTGTTCACCGCACTATGTTCACAAGTCGCTAAGATGCCTGCGAGTTCAACGAAGGACATGTTGGAAGCAGTCCTGGCTCTAGAGTCAGTGTTACTTTGCTCTGCTTCCACATACACACAGTAGAATAATGGCAATGTCTCCCCCACCTGGTCGATTTCGTCCTTCAAAAGTGCCCTTAATAATGCAATGGAACTGCGCCGGTCTTCTAAAACGTCTGTGCGAACTCAACTTTTTCCTGCACGACATTCCAATACCCATTCTAGCCCTCTCCGAAGCCGGTCTACCGAATGCAAGGACGCTCCCAGGGTACACCCGACACGGCAACCCGAGCATAACGTCGTTTGCAAATGGAAGCGCAATGATATACATAAGGCGGGAAATACCTCACGTCGCCTTACCAGTGCAAGACCTCTGTTCCAACTCACTGGAAGTCGCTGCTGTGCAAGTGTGCCTGGGAAACCGAAAACTGAGTGTGGTATCGGTGTACATAAGCCCACGAAAAAAGGTCTCCATGGAGACTTTCCTAAAGGACCTTTGCACTCGATGTCAAAGGACCTTTGCACTCGATGTCGCACTCCTCGAATAATCTGTGGTGATTTTAACGCGCACCATCCGCTGTGGGGAGATAAGAGTGTAGATTTTCGAGGCAAGGAACTTCTAGCAGCTGCGGATGCTGCCGACTTATGTGTGGCGAATGATGGCAAACCTACATTTTTCAGGCCACCAGATTCCTGGAGTGCAGTAGACCTTGTACTTCACTTCACGGACCTTCTGGTATCATCGACCACGGCTCCAGAAAGGTTGGGCAGCGACCATTTCCCCATCTTCACCAATATATCCTGGGATTTCGAACTGCTGGTTGACAATTCTGCAATGTAACACGCTGGGACACCTACAGAGAAGCGTTGGAGAAATCCACTAGTGAGCTGTTCGCAAATATGTTGCAAAGCAAGCAAGCGGCAACTTCGTTGCTGAAACTGCCCGACCATTTTCCTGCTCCTGACTTGAAATTGAAGAACCTCCGTGCAGCACGTAGATGAGTGGAGTGGAAACTAATGAGAACAAAAGGAAATCCGTCTGCGAAAACCGAATATAGCAGGATAAACGCTGCGATTCGTCGCCATACAAAAAAATTAAGACAAAATCAATGGGCCACTTTCTGTGAGAGTTTATCAACGTTTACGCCCTTGACAAAGATATGGGCAGTAATAAATAGTCTTTCTGGGAAGATCCGCTCACATAGGCCATTCGAAGCACTCGCTTTGAAACAAGGGATAGATTTGCAAACCCTTGCAGAGGATTTCGCAGACGTGTACACCTCTGGCAGATCAGCAGGAGCGGCAATTCCTCTGTCACACCAGTTTTTTCACACGATGGATACGCCATTCACCTTTCGAGAGCTGGATATGATATGGCACTTAGCAAATTAAGAAGACGCTGTGCCGTGGGTCCCGATTCGATCAGCAATCAAATGCTGACAAATCTGCCATATGAGCGAAAAAGGGCCCTTTTGTACATATTTAATCATGTCTGGAGCACGGGAGAGATCCCAGTTGTTTGGAAGACAGCATGGGTGGTGCCAGTCCTAAAGTCCGGAAAGGATCCTGCGAGCCTCGCGTCATATCGACCGGTATCTCTTACATCATGCGTATCTAAGTTGATGGAAAGATTAATATGTACAAGATTAACTTGGTAACTTAAACAAAGAAGATGATGGCCATCGTGTATGACGGGATTTCACCCACGACTGAGTGCCCAGGACAGTGTTTTGAACCTATTAGGCCACATCGAGCACCACCACGTCAGCGGACTCTCGACACTCGTCGTTTTCGTGGACGTTGCCAAGGCATATGATTGTGTGCTTCAGGCAGGCATCGTGAACGGGCTCCAAGCCATGGGTGTGTCAGGAACTGCTCTTCGGTTCGTACATGAATTACTCAGAGACCGCTGTGTCCGTGTTAAGCTTGGAAATGTAACGAGCGAAGAGAGACGCGTTTCCCTCGGCGTCCCACAAGAAAGTCTTCTATCTACCTTGCTTTTTAACGCTGCCATGGCCAGCCTTCCTGACGCTGTGCACTTAGCTCTGAAAGCAATTAAAATATCCATCTACGCCGATGACATCTGCATTTGGATCTCAGGGTACCAGCACAAACGTTTGGCCCGGATAGCACAGAGCGCTATTTCAATCATTAAGCATCACTTGTTGACACTTGGCCTATCTTTATCAGCGGAAAAATCGGCCTTCATGCTTTTCCCGGGAGCGCGACGGAAGTCAACACGTTTGTCGCTGAATATTCAAGGCCACTCAATTCGTTGTGCAACAAGTGTCCGTTTCCTGGGCATTACCATCGACAACAAGCTATTATGGCGACGTGCGATTGATGGTATAGTCACTGCATCAGTGCAAAGGATCAACGCTCTTCGTCGCATGGCAAGGGTCTCTTGGGGCAACAATCCTATGTCCATGCTTAAATTGAATGATGCACTTATAACAAGCCGTATTCTTTATCAGCTGCCCCTGATATCACCACCACCGAGCTAGTTCGAACGGATAGAGGCAGTGCACAGAAAGGGTCTTCGCTTGGCGATAGGAGTCTCTCAGGCGGCTTCAAACACAAAGGTCACTAATGAAGCCGAGTCTCTTCCGCTCCGCCTTTTGGCGTCTCAGGCCTTATTGAGGCAGCTGTTTAGACTGGGCGAGTCCTCCGCAGGCACGGTGCTTCTCCGGCGGCTAAGAGCAAGAACTGGCTCACATTTCAACGCGGCACTAAACACATTTCGATATTTAGGCTTGAAACTGCCTAAACGGTGCCCTATGGACCCACCATGGTCTTTTGTGGATGTTGCGTGTAACTTCAGCGTACTGAATCTACCAGCGAAGCGCACCATTCCAGCCGCGGAAGCAAAATTTCTTGCGCTGGACCACTTGAGCACCATGTACCGCAGCCACCTACAAGTGTACACCGACGAATCAATGTGCACACAAACGGATAGCTGCGCAGCGGCTTTCTGCATACCCTGCCTTGGCGTGTCATGGTCGGGCCGCCTGGATCGCATGGTTTCGTCCACAACGAAAGAAAGCGCTGCAATCATGGCGGCTTTGCGAAAATCGCAATCCTTTTCTCCACGAGATGTTGTAGTGCTGACGGACTCCAAATCGGCGCTACAAAGACTGCATCGTGGCCTACCTCAGAAAAGTTCACCAGGCAATCTCTGGCACTAATTAATCACCTAAATGGTAAGAGTTTTAATATAAAGTTCCAGTGGATCCCATCCCACGTTGGCATAGAAGGCAATGAAAAGGCCCTTGCATGCGAAGCACGTACATCTGTTCCAAAAGTAAGAACTCCCAAGACTTACCAGAACAACAAAGATGTGATACGCTTGTTCCAAAAGTAAGAACTCCCAAGACTTACCAGAACAACAAAGATGTGATACGCAATCATTTCAAAGCGATCTACAAGTTTCCACACCAAGCCTGTGTAATTCATGGACTTTCTCCTGAACAAGCGACGCTGTTGTATCGCATAAGAACTGGCTCCGCATACACCCCGGCCTGGTCATTCAAGACTGGGAGATACGCTTCCCCGTTCTGTGCCTTTTGTGGTGACATTGGGGATATTGAACATTTCATCTGGCTTTGCCCACAGTTTGATATGCAAAGAACAGCGATGATCCACACCTTGCGAAAAGGCTTTCATAGGCACCGGACAGTTGATGACGTGCTTTTTCCTGAAGGACTCGCGGCAAATAGGAGGAACGTGCAACGAATTTTGTTGGTCTTCCTGCGAGACACTGGGCTGTCTGATACATGGTGACAATTTCCAAATTCAGGAGATGCTCAGGCGGACCAATTGCCGGCTATGCAGGCCAGGCTAATCCCGCCTGCTGCAACACCACCACCACCACCACCACCATTTAGATTGGACGCTGTTTAGAAAATAATCACAGGAGCACTGACGTAATTACCGCTGCGACGCATAGCGCGATACAGTTTTATCGCTTTTAGGGACGAAGCTCTTTATAGTATCACTTGGTCGCTCGTCCCTCTATTTAGCGTAGCCAGCATACCCACGGAGTGAATGATATGATGAGTGGGGCGAACCGTCCGTCCTATGCGGGCTATAGTGTGATAGGATTCGACGGAAGCATGGACGAACGAATGCACGGACGCTTTGCTCCACTAATCATTCACTGCGTGCACATGCGATGATTTTGTTTATTTATCCCTTGCCAGCCGAACAGCATTTTTCTTGTCATTGAGAAGTCCCACTGAACGTGCCTCATCTATAGGGAAGACCAGTTGTGGCGAGCACGGCCAGCGTGCCAGCCTTTGAAGCGAAGAACGCTTCAAGAAGCAATAAAACCACGTCGTGGTGCAGCTTTGATTACATTAGGGTGTCTGCCAGAATTCTCGAAAAAGCGTTAGAGTAAAAAGCAAGGCTAGTTCAATGAGAGGAAGAAGAATTCATTCAATCGACTGTAAAAAGTAATCCATGGACGTAGAACGCTGAACTTGTCGAACTCGCTTGCGGATCGGGCTGCCATTTTTCTGTCTTTTTCACCGATGCCCCCCTCATACTATACAGCGTGCGAACTTCGAAGTATAGTTTCGAGCACATCCGGCTTTCTCGCAGAGACATCGCAATTTTAACTGCTCTAATATGGGTGGTACAAATGTACAGCAAAATAAAAACCCCACTTGAAAATAATACGCTCCAGCATTGACTTTGCTTTTCGTACTCCCTGACCTTACATTTCCAAACGAACACAAAGTTAAATAAAACCGCAAAACCATTTTTTTTCTCGCCACATAGAAGCTTCGCCAACAGCACTGCAGCCCTTTTCATCCGAAAGAAAGAGTGCCGCAAGGCAGAAAAAAGAGCGGGCTACGTCCACCTCTGGAAACAGCGCTCTCCGTGCAATTGGGACAGCCTGAGAAAAACCCGCCACGCACCCGAATCTCGGAGGCTATCCACGAACAACACCTTCTGAGCCTTAGCCGCAAAGCGGCGGTCGAGCTGTCGCAGCCACGCTTGAAAGAGTTCGGCAGTCATCCAAGCCTTTCTGTTGAATCAGTAATCGACAGGCAGCTTCTTAATATTCTTAAAACATCTTGGCTTTGCAGCTTTCCCGATCACCAGCAGTGGCAGCCCCTTTGTGCCGGTCATGTTAGCAGCCAGGAGAATTGTCACCCGTTCTCTACTTTGTTTTCCACCGACGCACGCGTCCCCCTTAAATGCGATTGTCTTGTCAGGCAAAGCCTTATAGAACAGCGCTGACTCATCAGCAATGAAAATGTTGCACGGCTAGTACGTAGAAATGCGCAGTTAGTCTATACCGCCAGTCCTGCACAACACTTTCGTCAGCCGCACCTCTTTCACCACACACGTTGCGGAACACCAGCACGTGTTGCCTTTTGAAGCGGTCGAACCAGCCTTCCGATGCGTTGAAGGAGTCAATGTTTATGGTCGCCACGAACTTCTCGGCAAACGCGCATTGTGCGAAACGGCAATCCAGCGCAACAGTGCTTCTCCTAGCTTGAGATGTGCTGCCGTTCGAAGCCTTTTCCTTTGGTCGCCAAACATGTCCCCGTCACACATTTGCATGATTTGATCTTTGTTTTTCACGTAAGTGCCCAGCATGATTTTCTTCACATTGAACGTTTCCATCACTTCTTTTTAAGATGCTCCCGCTTGCAACGCCTTCAGTATTTTCACCTTCCCAGCCAAATCCTTTGCTTCATACATTGCCCTCTTTGATGCGGGAGTTGGGGCAGTTGGGTCCGCAGGAGACAGAGGGGAAGTCATCCCGGCATCGCTCACGCGCGCCCACATGAAGTAGACAGCACAAACACACACACACAAAAAAAAACGAACGATGATAAAAACGAAACAAAAACCAGCGAACTTTTCAAAAAACAGCAAACAGTAAGACTGCAGATGGCACTGATCACGTACAGATAAATAAATTAAAGCACACTAGAGATGAGCAATCTAACTCAACCATCACACGAACGTGTTCGACGCGCAAGAAAAAAGGAAAGACAAATCCGTGGGTTGCCCGTTGCTGATGACAGTTTTTTTTTTTTTGGGCCTCCGAGATGTATTACCACGGACGAAGTTTTGAATCTCAGAGGCTGCAATCGAATTCCAAAGTTGTTTAGGTACACCGTCGATTTGGCCAACAGATTCCGCTGCTGCTTCCTCGTCGTGACTCGACAGCGGTCGGGCATTCAAATTAACTGAAGCGCGGCCGAATTCGTCCGAATTAATGAGAGTTTTCACAGAGCAATGTACATTTTGTACAGGACCAGACGCCGCGGCCAAATTAACCGAAGTTCTGAATAAACGGGGGTCGAATTAATGAGATTTTATTGTATCCACAATTTCAAGACACAGCAAGAGTGGTCTTAAGTTTCACTACGTTCAGCGGAACTAGCTCTGTAATCATCTAATTACAAGAGATACACGATTTCACTAGTACATTTAGGCATTCACAAAAGTTTCGCGTATACTGCTCATTGCCTATGAAAAAAAGGCACCTGACAATCATCACAGCATGCACAACTTTGCTAATTTTCTAGAATTGCTTCATGTTAAGCAAAATTAGAAATGCAATGAGGGAATCCTTGTCATCATAAAAAATAACTATGTAAGAACGTCCTATCGAAGTGGCGACTGACGGCTCTTTAGAAAGAGTCTTCATATGTGTAGGGGTAATTAAAACTGAAGGACTCTGAACACAGAATAAATATTTCACACTAGCTCACACAGGTTATTACAAAAATACAGCTGTACACCAAGCATCACAGCTCACTTGCAGAAACTAACAACTGCCAGCAAGCCAACAACCCCACGAATCGCAGCGAGACAGCCTGCACTCAGTCTGGCGATTACATCACCAGATATAGCGAGAAACGATAGTAAAATTGAGTGGAGATAAAGGCACCAGGCCAGTACCACAAACGAGAGAGAGAGAGAGAAAGAGAAATGTGACAATGTATACTGACTTTGCAGCTTCTTGAAAAGCTCTCGCATCTGTTCAGGCTTGTCGTAGTTGGAACGAAGTTCGATGAGAATCTCCCGATTCTGGAGCACAATTTTCTGAAACAATCAATCAATCAATCAAGAAGAATGAGGCAACAGCAAAACGTTTCACACAGATTTGTAACAAAGCTATTATAATATTTGCATTCCTTTGCCTTGTGATACAACTGTTAGTACTTTAATTTTAAAAAATGCACCAGGGCCATACCCTTAAACAGTTCTGGTTTGCTGGTTGTAGGTCAATATCATGACATTATATGTATCAGAAACAACAAAAATTGATAGACTTACTAACTGATTATTACATGACTGATTAAATAAGTGATTGACTGATCGTTCTTCAGTCGATCTCACCTTTAGCTCTGCGACCTGACTGGCAATGTGCCACATGAGACTTTCGTTGAGGAACTTCATGCCATAAGGCCCGATCAGCTCGGCCAGCGAGCGCAACTCTGAAATATTAAAAAAAAGAAGGTATTCAACAAGCTCATTTGCACACTTATCATTCCTCACGGTTAAACCTTATTATAATAAAATAACTGACCCCCTCAAAGGACAATGTACTTCCCTTTCACCGATTAGGAGCTACTTAGGCCCTAGTAGATGCCCTCAAAACATATGAAGTTATGAATGCCAGATTGGCACAAGAACTTCAATGCGGCCTTGCCACCTTCATTTTTTTTTTTTTGTGATTCCGCTCACCAACCGAGTGTCTTTTCGTTGCAAGTGTGGAGTTTTTGATATTGTGATAGATTAACACACCAATACGAGAACAATCGTTTTTCTCTGAAGTGCACCTTTCATCTCTCCCAGCTACTCTAGCAGCGAAGTAACTAGAACAATTGTTTTGGTAGTGCTCTCTCAACAACACACTACACATTCCAGTGAGAAGCGTGAAATCCCGAGTACGGCAGACCTCAAAGTACACCGTCTACTTGGTTGTCCTGTAGCACAAAAGACCGCCTATCCGAAATGAACACTCTCTTAGTGGAACATCATCGAAGAAGAAACGGAAGGCTCCGTGCCATCGAGCGAGCGGCAGCTTGTGAGGGGGCAGTGGCGATGACGAGGAAAGACGACAGCTAGGCCGACGAAGAAGAAGTTCCAACGTCGAGCAAGCACCCTGTTCCCACTTTTGGGAGACTCGAACTGTCCGCTAATGAGTCCCGAGAAAGTGCCAGCCCTGCATCTCTACCGTTGCACCATTTTTTCCGCTTGTTCTCTGCTACAGAATCTCGCTGCGGCAGTTCATAGGAACCCAAGTTCTGTGAGGATTTAGGTACGTGCACACACAATTTCCTAGTGCCTTTAAAGTGTGGTGCCTCGGGCTTGCATTCAGAGTTGTCATTAGTTGTCAGACCATTTGAAAAATGTCCTTTCCTCTTTTGCCATGACAAATGAAATTTCACACGAGTCCTCCAGGTTGAGCAGAAGCAGTAAAAGCACATTCGATAAATCATTTCAGTACAAGCACAAGCATGCATTCCTCTTGGAGGCTCTTTCACTGCCATGTTGAATTTCGGTCCACGGCCACGCAAGGGCTTCACCTCCACATCTCGTCTGATGATCTTTCCCTGTAGAGGGGGCGCTTGCGAGGGGTTTCACAACAACCAACACTTGCACGGGGAGAAGTCGTCTATGTGAAGTCCGCATGGGCTACTCACCCTGGACGTCGGAGAACTCCTCTGCAGTGAAGGGCACCTGCTGTCCATCGTGCACAAGGTTGACAAAAGCCCGGTGCAACGGAGAGTAGCACATGTGGCCGGCCGTCACCTTGCGCAGAAGAACCTCCAGGTACCTGCGGCAAAGATACATCTTGTAATTCTAGAGAACTTTCACTAGAACTGACACTGATTTAAAGCGTGTGACCATAATAGTATTCAGATTGGGCAGTTCAGTAAAGACTCTGCCATATGTTCTAAACGTCATTGATGTAACATCTTTATATGGGATGAAGTGGGACCTTACAAATGCATAAAGTGCTATCTTCCGACTTTGAAGTCAGCGTTCCTATTCATTCGTGCTCTGTCACTAGCGGGTGCGCTATGCAACACTCATTATAATTATAGATCCACACTGTTTCAGACCAGCCCTGCAGACGATGACAGTGGCTAGCACCCGTAAACACAGTTCACTGGAGCACATTCACCTCAAATCGGCCAATACCTGTCCCACTCACTCACTCCTGCCAACTGTGCGACCGATGTCAACGTTGCCGAAAGGAGTGAATGACCTTTGGCTGGATGTGATACAAAATTACAGATTCCCCACCACTTGTTGTGCAATATCTCCCCGCCTCACATAATCACAAGATCTCTGGATAGATTCTCCATTACTATGTCATCTTCTGACCACGTTAAATAAAAGTGATGCAGAGCCTCTTCGTAAAAAGAACTTGGGTGGCTGATAATGACAAGTGAGAATGACGTGTTGCGACATGACGCCATCTGATGCCATCGTTAGTTTATTGAGGAGACAAAAGTGGTCAACCGTGGAAAGGCAAGTGGTCGAAGCGGAGTGGCTGCCATCCAGTAGGCCTAAAGCACCAGAACGTTTTTATTAGCTCACACCCACCACAAGTCTGGCAGCTCTCTTCTCTTTATCTTGCTGAACAGCCACAAGTGGTGTGGGGCTACAGAAGGGGAGAATGGTGACATCAGCACTCACCAGTTGGTGTAGAGGGTAGCGATGGTCTTGTCACCATGGCTGTCTTGCGGTTGCGTCTGCTGCAGCAGGACGTTGTTGAACACCCGAGTCACGTCTACATGCACTGGGGTGCATGAGAAGGCAAAAGAGGTCGGGAACATTCATGATCGAACATAGCTGCGAGTCAATGTGTTACGAAATCTAGAATGGCTGCTTAACGTAAAACTTAAAACCACGTAAAATGTCAATAAAGCAGTCAACACTTCGCGGTTACCCATTTGCCGATGCATTGGATTTTACATTCAAACCTCAATATAACGAATTTACACCTTGTGGGGGTGCTGACACCCCCTGTAGAGTTGTTTGGGTTGCGTGGTGCACATGTTTGGCCCAAAAGCCACAATTCGAGTTCCAACTACCGGGTGGTAGGTGGCATTGTGTTCGCGAGCGTTGATCACCACTATTATCATCATCATGATATAGCGCCGGCGGCGACAAGCCTTGGTAGCGGTGAGCGAGAAATAAGCTGGTCTCTTCTGCGCGTGGCGGTTGCCGCGAACGCTTGTCTCTAGCGTGGGTCCTCGGTGCGTTGCACTGCGGGTTGAGTGTCGGGGGCCCTCGTGGTAAGTCAAGCGTTAACGACGCCGCCTTGGGTGTGTTATTGTGTTTGTCATGTCGTTGAGTTTTGTTTATTATTGTGTAAGGATGTCCTTTGATCACGATTGACATTATAATAATTCGGCTGACGATATCGTCGTCCTAAATCAGTTGAATAAATATGTGTTGTTTGGTTCGTTCCGACCGCGTCTGCTGTGTCCGTTCACTCCAAAAGCGCAGTGCTCTCGCTCGCGATTTCAAGACCCCACAACCTGCAGTTGAAAGCTTTGTTAAACAGTTGAATCCTTTTACAAGAGACACAGATGTAACAGACAACTGGTTACAAGAGACATCAGTGTGCCTACATTGAAATAGGGGTTGATATAAAAACATACTATGTACCCTGCTTATGAGAGACGACACCTCATATAAAAAACAAGGATTGCTCTCCGTTTCATGTTTTTCATAAAAGGGTTCAAGTTTGTAACGAGTTTTGTTATAATCCTTCTTTCAACAGAAAAAAAAAACACTTCAGTTTTCTAGAATACAATTGAATCCCGCTACAACGAATGCCGCTTCAACAAAATTTCCACTACAAAGAAAAATTTTCGGTTCCCCTTCAGCTGTTCATAAGAGTCAATGCATAAATATTCTGGTCACAATGAACACTTTTTCTTCCGCCATTCCACTTCAACGAAACTTGATGATGCGATTCTCTGCTCAGATATTTAATGCCATGCAGTAACACAATCTTGAACATTAGGATGCATTTTGAAAACACAAAAATATGCCTACGAAGTCTTGAACGCACGTTGGCACCCCCAGAAACTGCCGCTCTTTACTAGGCATGGGGCCGCCATCGCTCAATAGCAATGGCAATGAGACTTCCCTGCTCTCGCCACTGGCTTCCTTTTGAGCCGCAGACAATCCGAAGTTGAAGCTCAGTCGCTCAAGTTTTCTACACGCCGCTACTGAGTGCAGTCGTGGAACGATGCCTTTTCCAATGTCAATGCTTTTGTTTCTTTTTGCGCTTGGCCATTGTGGTCACTGGTCAGAGCGACTGTTTGTCCGCATTATCAACAAAATCAGCCAGCTGCGACTAATGGACAATAAGAATATAGATTAGAAAAAGGCATGTGTTACCACTCCACGATACCTCGTCTCCATCTCGGTGTTGTCGAATACCATATGATGGCATACAGCTGCTGGTGTTAGCGTGTTAGTGCGACTGTTAGGTACGAATCTCGATAATTCGAACTCGAAAAGGCCTGAAAATTTGTTCGAATTAAAAGAAGTTCGAATTAATGAAAGCTAAATAAATGGAGGGCTCTCCATGCAGTGGCACATGTGCATTGAGCTAACACACGAGGGGGAAGTTTCAGAAGACTTACATTTATTCACAAATCACAGGACATTCGTTATTAATTGAAGTAATCGGTGATGCACGTCTGCACATGTTTGCCTTGCAGCAAGTCAATCAAATCCACACGAATATTGCAAAGCATTTCTACTTCCGCTCCAGCATTCTCCTGGCAAGAGAAGTTGCGTGCGGAAATGTCCAGCGTCGACACTTTCTAAAGACGATGACAACAACGACTGCATAGTCTCTCCGCTACGCAGCCACAGCATGGCCAGCACAGACGAGAAAGGAGGAGCGCCTCCATGTGGAGAGAGGCAGATCGGCATTTGAGAAAAAACCAACACTCCACGGCAGCTTTTTTTTTTTTCTCTCTTCACGTGCATTGTTGAAAGGAGAAGGGTTACATGGCAAGGACGGGAAAGAAGGGGGAAGCGTGGCACGGGTGCGTGAGAGACCCCCTCTTCAAGGCGCAGTGCCGTGCTCCCGCAAGGGGCAAAGGCTGCAGAAGATAGTGTCTTTTTCCTTTCTTTCAACTACACATTCATTCAACCCAGCGACAGCTTTTTTTTTCCCCCCTCTTTCTCTTCGTGCGCGGCGTTGGAAGGAGAAGGGTCTTTACATGACAGGGACGGAAAAGGGAGAAGCGTGACACAGGTGTGTCGCAGATCGGCACTTGAGAAAGAGCAAACATTCTACAGCAGCCTTTTCTTTCCTTTTCATTTTCTTCGCGCGCAGTGTTGAGGTGTCGCAGGTGCCACCGCGGGACTGTGCGGGGTGCTGAGGGCACTTTGAGAGCGCGGTATGTTCGAATGAACAGTCGCAAGTGTTTGCGCATTCGAATTACCGTGCGTTTTCGCCTATTGGAATACACATAGATTTGACGGGACCTTATCGTGAATTCGAATTAACCCGAAGTTCGAATTAGGCATGCTCGAATTAACTTGATTCGACTGTACATTCAAGAAAGCCGCTGTGGCGGTTGTGTCAGCATAGTGCCTCACAAGTGAAAGGTGGCACGTGCACATGCTGCCAGTTTTCTCTACTATACTTGAGCGCAGTGTCCCGCCTACTTTGGCGATGCTGTGCTTAGCCATGCGTCCTTAAATCATGAAAAACGAAAAGGTGGTTCAATAAAAAATGAAAATAGTAGTTCGTTATGTCTCAGAGCTTGTTAAATCAGGAACCAAGTTTGTTAAATCGGAATGTATAGAGGTCTGGCATTACTGTGTCAAGATTCTCATTAAAATACCTCGAACTTCACAACTATCTCCTGTGGTAGATGTCGCAGCTCCAATTAAAGAGGGATGCTAATCTTGTGTCATTCACAACCACACGGTGTAAGAGACAATAAAAACAGAACAACTACAATGAAGGATGGCTGTGATGTTTAATTAAGGTTTGTAAATAATCAGGCAAAGGAAAAGGAGAGTGGATGCAAAGCTGGCTTGCCACGGGAGGGGGGAGAACGGGCCGCTTTTGTGTTTAGCAACCGGTTCGTTACCAATTTAGCTACCACGATACCATCCATCTAGGCGCTTTTTAGGGTGTTTGTGCGCAATGTTAATGTTGATAATGTTATTCAGCAAAGATAATTGACAAGAACAACTTCTTTAACCTCCTAAGAATGCATGCAGGTTTACGGCTGAAGGCTGGAAAAGTGGTCATCACCTTTGAGCACAATGCTACCGTGCATTAAGCAACAACACGAAACAGTAACACTGCAAACAGGCTTACGAATACAAAGAAGACACAATGAATAATCCGAAATCATCAGAAAGTCCAGTGCATCACGAAATTTTGTGGAAGAGACTTGACAAACGCAACAAGCAGAAGTCTACGATTCTGAGCAGTAAGTGGAACAGCTGCTATTCGTTTCCTACTCGCAGCCAATGAAAAGCGAGCAGGAACGCACCATGGTTCTCGATGCCCTGCAGTACGCTCATGTAGGCCTGCACACTGGAAAGCAGCTCGGACGGCTTGGCTATCTCGTGGCTCTCTGGGTTGTACATCACCATCCCCACCAGCGCCCTGCAACACACAGCATACTCTGTGCACACTGACTCTTTCATTCATGTGAGAGAAGCGATGTGATGCGCTCAACTTTAGTACTGCTCAGCCAGCTTCAAAATGCGAAGTCGATTGTGAAATAAGTTGCGTAGTCTCAAGTCGATTCAGAGTAGCGTTGACAATTTACCCACTCGACATTGTTGTTTTTGCATTCAAAGTGCACAAAGCTTCGTCACGAACACTCCCACTTTTCAATAAGGGCACTGACAGTGACAATGGATGACACAGGCAGTAAAGCCCTAACAGAATACAAATTTTCAAAGTGTCCCAGCAGTTTCCGTGCCAATAAAACTACTACAAGCAACAAAAATGTGGACTGAACTTTACCTGGCCATAGTAACTACACTCAAGTGTACATTCATTCAGAGTGAATGCTTCATTTTTCCAGAATATCAGCGGGTTGTTCTGATCATTACAGAGGTTGCGTACATGAATGCTGCTGACAGAGGATACAGTGACTGAAGTACAGAATACAGCTGAACCACACCCTAACAAAATTAGTAGGGAAAGTACCGAAAAAGAAAGCAGTGCCCTTTCCCAAGAATTTCATTGCTGTGAAATGTAAAAGCAAATATAAAGAATGCCTTGCAACATGACGCTTTACTGTTAAATTTTTGTGAGCCTACCTCTCCAAGCATTTGCTTGACAATAGAGCTACGTTGCTGACATAACGAGCTTGCCATGCGTTTGCGAGTGCTGGTTGTACGATCCCGAAACAGTATACTTCTTGGAGCAGATTATTTAAGCTACATTTTTACACAGCTTGGCACCAGATTCAAAGCAACAACATGCCATGTTCGCAACAAGCCTGCCTCCAGCTTCACCGCCACACACACGCGTTGAAACTTTCCATTGCTGCGCCAGACAGAAGTGATTGTATCTTGTATTCGTAAGAGAGGTTGACAAAGAATGTGGGCCTTTCGCACACACTTATGTTTGGGACACCTGATATGTATGTAATGTCAGTTGCTTAGGGGAGGAGTACTGGCATTCTTACAGCACAGAAGACATCTGGCAAACACTGAAGCATGGCTAGAAACATGGAAGCCCATGTTGCGGCTACTATCGCAAGCCAATCTAGTGGGACCATATAGTTTATTCATTTCTGTTGCACTCTTTACACGCAGCAGCAGATTCTACACAACACACTCCCGAACTCCTCGGGCTGGTTTTCCTTGGTGTAATCACTGTTCATTTGTACGGCAACAATGTTTCCAACTTTTAGCAATAGTATCATCCGGCACGAAACGCCATGTTCTTTAACTGGCATGCATGGCTCTGAAAACCGAGTACAGGTCTTGCACAAGATGAGAGTCAAATCGCATTTTCATCTCTTTAAAGGAATACTGAACAAAACTTTTGTCGTCGAGGTTTTCAGCCCAACCAAACAATGCCCGGGTACTAAAGCCGGTGGACAAAAGCTTGTTTTCAGGCAGCAACTAGCAGAAAACAATGAATTCATTGCGTTATTCACAAAGTGCCATATCTAGAAGCAACGCTGTGAACAAGAGACGACGTTTAACTCGCCAGATATGGGCATACCAACCATGCCAGCCGTGGCCTGCGTCTCTCAACCCATTCTGCTCCCACTAAGGTCCCTAGAATCAGTATGATTGGCACTGGCAGCAAACAGTTCTTCAAGATGGGGTGATAGAACAATAGCTTAGGCTGTGTTGGTGATTTAGCACCAACATAGGTGCAAAGTCCGAAATGAACGAGGACAGATGAGAGAACGCAACAGTGTCCTCGTTGTGTCCTCCTACCTGTGCTCGCTCAATTCGCACTGTGCTAATCCAGGCGGTGTGCATCGCAGCACCTTTGTGGAAAGGGGAGAGTGGGGCGTAAAGGACATGTGGAGAAAGGGTAGTAGCAGCGCAGGAACACGTGCACCTCGATTCCCCCAAAGTAGCAACCATAGCATACTTGACGTCCCAAATGTTGATGCGCAAATCCCGTGCACCTAAATCCAAATTTAGGTGCACGTTAAAGAATCCCAGGTAGTCGTGCAGCTCCCGTGTGCTCACAATCCTCGAAAATACCACCAACTGTTTAAAATATCTGTGAGATAAGCCGAATTTATCCGAACGATCGTGTATTCCGAGTGAAATTTTGATGCTTGAGTCATTTCTTCATACTTTGTTCAGTATTCCTTCAAGGCCTGAAATTCTTGGAACAAGGCACAGCACCCTTTCCCCTTCAAAATGTACGCAGTTCAAACTTTGCAGGTGCGCTTACTTGTTGAAACGGTTCTCAAGGTGTTGCGCCAGGTACTCCCTGGGCGCGAACGTGTGATCCCACACGTGAATGCTGGAGGCGTAGTTGATGGCGAAGCACAGTTCCGTCAGTGCCATATGTAGCTTGTCCATACTGCAATGAAGTGCGCATATCATTTATGTTTCCTTGCAATGGCAAGTCACAGTGTTGACTGCTTCCCAGAGCCTCTTGTCTTATGCCTCCTACATGTCCCACGTGCCTCAGACATGCCTAACACCCAAGTTACAGTAGCGATTTCAAGAGGCTGTTTGCCATGGTTCACTGGCGTCTTCTATAAGGTCTGTTGTGTTTCACATCCTTAAACATGCAACAGAACAGAAAAAGTTTACGACGGAAAAGACACAAGAGGGTGCACCTAAATCTTTACGACAAAAACAGTAATTTGCTGATTGCAGAATAGATGACTGTGTTGCACAGCAGTGTTGCAGCAAACACAGAGCCATTCCAGAGAAGTGCATTTTCTGTGCTTCGATTCCGCAAGTTAACCTGGACCTGAAGCAACAATAGATAGCACTGGTATGTGCCAGTACCTACGTTCATGGGAGATCCAAAGTGGCCATCAAGACTACATTCATTAGTATTTAGCAGAGCAGGCAAATTGGCCCTGATTCATGATGCACAGAACAACTGAAGTCAAGGATTAAGAGGAAGACAAGGACAAGTAAAAACAGCAAAGTATTTGTCTTTTTTCTGATGTTTAAGTGATAATCAGTGCTCCATGACATGGAAACTCTTTTCAATCACAGTTTCCCGCGAAGAGCTTTTAGTGCTGCCACTCACGTGCTAAGCTCCTCGCGGGTGCGGCGGTAGCTCTCGGCGCCGGGCTTGTCGCGCGGGGCGTTGGGCTGTGCACCGCCTGCACCCTGCCGGTGCTTCTTATCGGTGCGCTGCTTGCGCTGGTGCATGGCCAGCAGAGCCATGTGGGGCGCCGAGTGCTTGGGCAGCAGACGGTCGCTCAGGGTGCACTGCTCGTCGCAGATGGTGGTAATGATGTTCTTGGCCTCCTTGGACATCTCGTCCAGGAAAGCGTTCACCAGGGTCAGGCTTCGGTCGCCAATGTGGTGACGCTGCACCGATTGCGTCGCATGTGCAAGCGACGTCGACTAAGCAAGATTTCACTGCACTTTACTCTACATTCTGAAAGACATGTTGTCTGACAACAACGCAGTTTTCAGCAGAGAATGATTTGCCAGGGCGGCACTGGCTGGCACTCCCAGTTTAACGTGCACAGAAATACTTGATAAAGTGGACCGGAGGACGATGCTCAATTCATGGAGCATCAGACGCGTTATCTGAAAGTTGAATTTTCGGAACTAGTCCACCTTTTACTGCTTGTGGAATCCAATCCAAAGACCATGGGTGTGATCCCTACCGGCAGAAGTTGTTTTTTTGTCTCCCTTAATTTATTCACAATTCTATCCTAACTACTCCAATGCAGTTAAAAAAACCATAAATAATTCCCATCATTTTTTTCTTGGCCTCATTTTCCGTTGGTTTTCATGAAAGTTAGTGTCCGACAATAAAAAGTGAGCCCTTGATAATTTGCCGATTTCGAAGGAGTGAACCTGAGTTAACTAACAGGGATTGCCAAGCAACATTAAGACTGTGAAAGAGAGTGGTTTAAAAACAGTGCCAAACTCTACACATGGCTATAAAATTTTTTGGTATATTATTTGCAAATGCATCCTCTAGTGTATGCTCTTTTCACTAATGTATGCCACTTTTCTGCATGTATAATTTCCGGCGATTTTTTTTCTGCTATCTTCTTGTTACAGCCTCTGTCGCTCTTGTGGGGAGAGTTCAGGTGTCAACTCAAAGTTGAGACAGCTACAATGCCAAAGAACCCTTGCTACATTCTCCCTTTTGTCGTTAATTTGACAAACTACTCTTACTTATTACATGTCGTGACACAGTGCGACAATTATAGACACACGACATCAAGTGAGACAACGCAAGCTAGTTTTCAGAGTCACGCTTACCTCCTCGGGGCAAAGCTCATGAGTACAATTCATGAAATGGCCGCAGATCAGAGGGAAGGCAATGATGTAGCGCGTCTGCGCTGGGAACTCCAAGCACAGGTGGAACTGGTCCTCAAAGGCCCGGCTGAAGAAACTGCGCCAATCAATCAATCAATCAATCAATCAATGGAACTGTGTTTTCATGAGTAAAAAATTACATGCACAAGGATTACTTGAACTAATAATCTAAAGCGGCAACTGGAAAGTCAAATATGACATGCAGCAAGGTATGCACAAGCCAGCTAAGAGGGAAAGAAATTGAACGTATGAAAACACATGTATTACATTTATGCCATCGTTGTGATGATAGGTACTTGCTAGAAAAAAAAAATAATGAACATGAGCTCAAATCATGTGCTCTAACATACACAAAAGTTACAATGTTTTCACAGATAGGATCACTTGCATGCTAGACTGACACTGCAACAGAACGATGCATTACTTATAGTTTGGCAGGCTGCCGCATACTCGGGGCATAAAGCAATGTCACATCTTGGCAAATATCCCATTTGGGTGTGAAATATGATCTATTGTCAGGAAATGCGCGAAATCCTCATGGCATGATTCCAAGTCACTCAGTATTACATTCTTGGCAAAAAAAAAAAATGAAGGAGTGTGCTGTTTTGTGCGAGCTCGAGCAATTAATGTCAATTAGCATGTAATTAGGTATGTAATCATCTTGTAATCAATAAGCTTCAATCCCTGCATGAAAAGAGCAAAATATTAGGCCCGAATCGCATGCACAGTTTCTTTGTTTTCTTGGTTGCTCTCGCTTCCAGCAAAGAAAAAAAAATTCTTGACGTAGCTCTTGGAACGTGGCACATCTAACAATCGTAGAACATGGTAGTGTCTCTAGGGAAGTGATCCCCTGCAGCAATACCCAGGACAATGAAGTTACATGAGCATTAGTTGTCCACTTAGGAGGCTTCCACGAATGTGTACATTTCGTTTCAAGCAATGCTTCACGATTCCTAGCTGACAGAAAATTCACTGTAAACTCTAGGTTGTATGCAGCGCTATAATGTTTGCCTTGCGTGTTCTCCGGTGCCTCAACAACCGATCAGCAGCCTTTTCTGACCACGCCGATAAAGTGTTGCACGGCCCTTTCAAGACCAGTTCCGTGAACTATCTTGTTTTGCTTGTAACCATTCTATTCTGCTTTCAAACATTATGATAAAGTCACATCTGCCACGAAAATATTTCGTTATATCTAAAAGTTCATTATAAATGATTACCGTATTTACTCGATTCTATCGCGCCCTCGATTGTAACGCGCACCGGGTTTCCACGACGAAAAAAAAAAAGTAAGACATCGATTGCAACGTGCACCAATTTTTCTCGTTGACCCACACGGTCACACCACTCGGGAAAAAGACTCCTTTCGGGAGCGTCTTCCATTTAAATATGAGGTACTGGGGAAGCTTGTGCCTATCTGACGTGCAACGGAGCATTGCCGTCACTCTAGTTATACTGTGGCCTGATGTCAGCACGCGAACTTGCTTCGCCCCCTTCTTCTCGACGGTTGTGGTGCCAGGCATGTCGAAGTAAAGAGGCGTCTGATCGGCATTCCCGATTTGCCCAAGCAGGGAGCTGTTGTTGTGCCGCAAGTTTAGGACAAACCTCTGAAAACTGAAGCTTTTCTTCGTACTCCTCCGGCAACTTTTGGCGTATGCCCGTTCGCCTTCAGAGGGAAAAGCCTTTCCTCTTCATAAAGTTAGTTAGCCAGCACCTGCTCACTTTAAACTGGCTCCGCATTAGCCCTTTTTCTAAGGCTAACTGCATAGCCTGCACTTGGAGCAGTTCTGTCATCACGGGCTGCTGTGCCGCTCACTGCTCAATCACATACTCGCCAAGCAGCTCTTCAATGTGCGGAAACCGACCCTGCTGTGGTCCACTGAAGCCTTTGCGTGAATCTTTGTTGTCGACAATATTCTGCTTTTGTTTCCGCCAGTCCCGCACGCACGTTTTGGGAACTTTGAACGACCGCGATGCAGCCCGATTTACGCCCGTTTCGGCACACGCAATGACTTTTCTGTTAAAAGCGGCATCGTGGTGCACTCATCGAGTTTTTGGAGTTGGCCCTTCCATGCCGTCGATGCTAATGCACACCAAGATGACGAACTCCTCAGCACACGTACGAAGTGCTGCACATGCAAAACCCACAGGCAGAAATGGCCGACACGCCATGCCGACGCACGTAGGGGGCGGCCATTTTGGAATGCCGATGGCAACAGAATGACCATATTCGTTTTTTTTTTCATACTCGATTCTAAAGCGCATGCGATT
Source organism: Rhipicephalus microplus (assembly GCF_013339725.1). Taxonomy (NCBI): domain Eukaryota; kingdom Metazoa; phylum Arthropoda; class Arachnida; order Ixodida; family Ixodidae; genus Rhipicephalus; species Rhipicephalus microplus. The sequence goes on from NC_051175.1 coordinate 70,425,367, forward strand.
TATGAACTCGCTTAACCGAAAAAAAGGTGCGCGTTAGATTCGAGTAATTACGGTACTCATAACACTGTATTTATGACAAAGCTATTAGTCACTTTGTTATAACCAATAATTCGTTACATTCGAATTTGTTATATCAAGGTTTGAGTCATAAAGCCATTAACCCTGAGGTTGAATTGATAAATAGATATGACCCTTGGAAAGAGGCAGGTCTGCATGATATAGAAGGATCATCTAACCAGAATATAGAGAGGTCGGAGGTCTCGACAAGGATCCGGTCAAGGTAGTCCACCATCTTGGTGTGGAACACGAGCGTGTTCATGAGCGACGCTAGGTGCGGCCTCTCCCGCAGGCTCCACGCAGTGGCGTTGCGCGCACGCGTGCAGCTGGAAGACGACACCAGTCGAGCCGCAGACCACGCAGGTCCGGCGGGGGGCTGTCGGTGTTGATGGGAGCCGTCAGGGCACGTGCCTGCGAGCAGGCCTGCCTGAAAGCAATGCTGCAGTCTTCCTCCGGAATGCCTGGGATGCCCTGCAGCGCCGCCTCGAGTGCTGGGGCGTCAAATCCGTTCAGGTACTGCACGTAGTACAGCTGCACTACCTGCGCATTCACGTCGTGCCAATCAGTTATAATAATAATAGTAACATGGTTTAAAGTCCCAAACCACGATATGATTATGAGGGAAGCTGCAGTGGAGGTGCCAGATATATCAATTACCTGAAGTTCTTTAACGAGCATTTAAATCTAGGTACACAGGCCTCAAGCATTTTCGTCTCGCGGGACTGAATCCATGTAGAAAGACTAATGACCAATAGACCACTGATGGCGGATTGCACAGATTGGTTTACAGAAGCTTAGAGAATAACGAACAAACTTGAGGCAAAGTTAAGGACTATGCAGCGTGCAATAGAATGTAAAATGATAGGTGTAACATGAATCCGTTGGAGTTCTGTGTACACAGTTGCACACACAACATGTTTGTGCTAGTTGTGTTGACCAGCCACTAAGAAAGAGCAGTGCACAGTCGCATATGATGCTTTTGCTGAAGCACTACCATGTTTGACGAGTTGTTTGACATGCTGCCCTCCACGAGCCATGTTAAAGGTATAATTTTTAACAACAGAGCTGTTCAAGCTGAGCATAGTGTGTCTGCTGAATGCAAAAACAGCCATCATCACAAACCAGAACGCATTTTCAGGAGCAGGTATATAGAGAAAGAAAAAACTAAAGAGGAAGAGAAAAAGATAGAAAGATGGAAAAAGAGAGAATGAAAATGAAAACGAAAGAGAATAAAAGGAGAGAAAGAAATATGGGGAGAGGATGAGACAGAGAAAAGTGAAAAATAGGGAAGAAAAGATAGAAAGAAAATGAATGAGCAGAGAGACAGAAAGAGACAGAGTGAGAAATAAATAAAAATGATGTAAAGGAAAAATAAAGACCAAAATTAGAAAGATATACAGAGAAACATACACAAACAGATATTGAAAGAAGCAAAGACAGCAGGCATGAATATGAATATAGACAGTTTTCACAAAGAGGAAGAGCACAGCCTCGAACCGGTGCACTTTCGGCACTCTCTCTCTCCACCAGCCGTTCGGGCACCGCTGCTGGTGTGTGGGGATTGCCGCCTTTTGCACGAGAGGCGCGTGAGAGGTCAATATGTTTGCATATGTTTGCAGTTCTTCTGTTGGATCATCAACATCCCCCATTTTCATACAACACACGAGTTAGAACGCCTGCGGCTACCGAAATCTAAGCACGTGCAATTTCAAAATTATCGAATGAGCCCTTTCCAAACAGCATTGCAGAAAGGCCTGCACGACATAATGTGTTATTTGTCTCACGAATGTGCCTCTAGCATTTTTCGGATGGCACGTCATTTCTTGGCTTGTCAATCTTGCGAGAGATAACTGGGACAGTTTTATGACAACCGCACTTCTTTTTCAGTAGCCTGAGTATTGTGAATAATCAACCAACAATAGCTAAAGCCGGCTTGTTTCCTGAACACGTGTGCTCGTTGTGATGCTTCTTAAAAAAAAAAAAAACAATAATGTCGCCAAAAACGCGTGCACTTTCAGCATATCACCAGTAGCAGCTGCTCGCGCCGAACTTAACTCATGTCATGCCGTGCTGCCAGACGTGCAAGACACTTATTTTGTTTTCTGTTTGTGTTGCTCCTATGCTTAAGTTCGAGCTCATCTGTCGTACATCCGTTTGCTATCCTGCGCAATGATCGAACACAAGCTTTTAACTATGACGGCGTCATGAATCAACACAGACATCAGTGTTTGTGCCTCCTTCGTTCCATAAACTTTATATTGCGACATTCTTAGCAGAACCAGATGATCTGAACGTGAGAGTCATTATGAACACTAATGCGCAAAAGTGCAGCTGGATATTGGCATGTATTCGCTCGTCTCGATCTACGTTACACCCTTTATTTCAAGAGTTGTCCGAAAATTTCTAACGCCAGTGCACACCCCAAAACCCTACGAGGCCAGCTATAACAAAATATACTAACTAGGTGTGTGCGAATATTCGAAAGTTTCGAATATTCGTTGAATATTAAATTCGCACTATTCGTATGCGATTCGAAAAAGGTGTATTCGAAAAGTTCGAATATTCGAATCACTTCGAATATTCGACAATATCAAATATTTGATTGGATTATCATGCGGAAAATAACTCTTCTTTAATATTTCCACTGGGTTCAGAGATATTAAAACGTTGCCCAGAGGGGCGATAAGCGTCAGAAGTGCACGGAGGCACTATGTCGGCCAGCGACGTTTAACAATCAGCCGCAAAGTTGACGTTCGTGTAAACGTATTGCACGCTTTTCGTATGCCGCCGTAACGTGCTGCACTACCACACGTTCACTATGCGGGACCTCGTGTGCAGGAACGAAGCTTAACCATTGCCGCGTTGTCTCATCAAAACATCGCTTGATAACGCACGACCGTGCACGCGCGTGCTAAAGCAGAAACTTCGTCACCGTCAGCAAACGCTTTGGTTAGAAAACATAAGTGACAAAAAGAGTTCTAGTGGTAATTTGTACCATGACGTCGCATTTATTTCCTTTTTCGAGGAAGTTCCGCACGTGAGCAGTCACACAGTTATACAACATGCTCGAAAGCGGTTAGTCCCAACTCGGGATTTTATTGCTAAGTTATGTCGTATTCCCGGCAAGTATGCGTTAAATAACTTGGACTGCATTCTAAACTTATTGAACATATGAAACGGTAATCTTGCGCCGACCTTTTAGTTTTATATATTCGTATATGCATATAAATATCTTTCGTGCTGGCCACCAGAGCGCATGAGTAGTGGTAGTGCGCCATGTAGTGCCCAGTGCTACGTTAGTAGGGTCAGCTACGTTGGCTAGTGCTGTCAGCCGCTACGATCAGTTCTGCTAGCTTGTGTGCGGTGCACATGGTGCGGTTTTGACGCGAGCCTTTGTAACCTGTGATGGACTCACGTCGTTAGTAAGTGCCATGGCAGATAGCGAAGGTTATGACTACTCGCCTGCGAAACGGAGGAACAATCAAGACACGGCGCCGAAACGAAGGGAAAGAAGCGCTATCTGGAAGCACTTTGTGAAGACATCGTCGTCGTTGGCGCAGTGCAAGACATGCGGCGCAACACTTAAAACGCCGACGGGTACGACTAGTCCTCTTGTTAATCATCTAAAACAGCACCCAAACACGATGAAGGAGTACCGAATGACTGCAGCAGGTGCGCCAGAGAAAGACCAGTCAATGATATTTGATTTTGTGCACCGTACTGACCCTTTGTCGGAAAAGAAAACTCAAGCACTCAATGCCAAGGTGGCTGCCATGGTAGCGCTTGATTTGCAACCATATAGTTTTGTTGAAGACCGCGGATTTAAGGAACTCATGGCAGAGGCTGTGCCTAACTATCGCCTACCGTCGCGCACCACGCTTTCACGTACCCTTGTTCCATGCTTGTTTGATGACACACGGAAGAAAGTGAAGGACGAGCTCAGCAGTGCTTTTGAAGGGGGAATATCTGCAGTCACATTTACCAGCGACATGTGGACATCACGTGCCAACGAGAGTTATGTGAGCTTCACTTGCCACCTTCTCACTCCAAGTTTTAGGATAAAGCGGTTCACGCTTAACACTCGCCACATGGTTGTTAGCCACTCCGCCGAAAACATTGCGCAAATGCTTGTCGAGATGTGCGCGGAATGGGAAATACCGGATGGCTACCGCAAATACATCGTCACAGATAACGGACGCAACATCCGTGCCCCGGTCAGAAGGCTCCCGTGGACTGAGCGTGCGTGTTTCGCCCACACCCTGCAGCTAGCAATTCATGATGCAATCTTCAACACACCGTCAATTGACCATCTGTGCAAGAAAGCGAGGCACATCGTGGGCCACTATAAGCACAGCTCGTCTGCGCAAAAGAGATTAGATGAGTACCAGAAGAAGATGGGCAAGGATCCACTTCGTCTGGTGCAAGATGTAGATACTAGGTGGAACAGCCAATACCTAATGCTGTCCCGCCTCTTGGACTTGAAGGAGGCTGTCTCTGTTGAGCTGGCAACGTCAAGTAGCAGCATTGATGGTCTTTGCTCAGCAGAATAGAAAGAGGCTCTTGAATATCTGGACGCACTGAAGCCCTTCTATGATGCAACTGTGATAACTAGCGCAGACAAATACCCATCACTTTCCACACAGACACCAATTATTTTTGGTATGCTAAGTTGCCTCAGCAACTTTAGCGGCACAACAGGCTTTCATAAGGAACTGGCAAGGTCTCTCAATACCAGATTCCCCTTATATACCGAGGACAAAGAAGCATGCTTGGCTATGTTTTTGGACCCACGCTTCAAGTCAACGGTATTCAGAAACAACAAACAAAAGTTGGAGTGGCTGAAAGAGCTGGTGCTTCAGGATGTCGCCCTATGCCCTGCTGTGGAAGTCGTGCAGCCAGCAGCAAAAGTGCAGGAGCCACAACAGTGTGTGCAGCCATCCTCTGATGTTTGGAGTGCATTTGATAATTTTGCAAATAGTCAAGTAGAAAGTACACCACTGTCTACTTCAGAATGGGAAATTGAAGCATATTCTGAAGAAGCCCTACTGAAGAAAGACAGTGACCCATGTGACTGGTGGCGGACTGTGGGCACCTTCAGATACCCCAGTCTGGCAAAGCTTTGCCCCAAGTACTTGCCCATACCAGCCACTTCAGTTCCAAGCGAGCGTGCCTTTTCAGTGGCAGGGGAGGTTGTCTCTGTTCGGAGGGAGCGCCTCCTGCCTGATCATGTGGAGCAACTCATATTCCTCCATGATAACATGTAGTCATTGTGTTTCATGATAACAACTAGTCATTACTTGTATTGTGTTCAAAATAACAGTGTATGTTGTGTTAACAGACAGGCTGTTGTGTATTTTTTAGGTAAATACATCTTAAATTATTGTTACTGTAGAGACATTTGTCCTTTGATATTCGATATTCGATTCGATATTCGAACATGAATATTCGTATTCGATTCGTATACGAAAAATTTCATATTCGCACACCCCTAATACTAACCAATTACCCATTAATAAGGGCTACTTAAGGAGTGCATTGCAATTCTACTCACCTCCTATCAACGGCACCGCTGCGGGAACGTCTTGTAAGTCGCTGCTGCTTTCCGTTTCAGCTATTTCGAAGCCGACAGCTAAGCGATTGCTTGCTAGTGCCTGTACAGTCACGAAACATCGCTGTGTTCTGACCGCGTACCGCGAAAGACAGCAATACCCTCTGTACTGAGCGCATACACTGCACATACCCGCCACGGATCCCCGCACACCAACACGGCGGCAAAACATAGCAGATGCTAGACGATGCTGGGGCGGAAGAAATGGCAGCCTCATTGTGAAATTTGTTAAGGGTGAGGAGTACAAAATGGAAGTGAAGGTGACAAGGGGGGAAAGTAGGCGAGAGGGTAAAGTATGGCAGAGTCTTGCATACAGCAAGGGGCAGGAAAGGGAAATGAGGGTGGTGAAAAAGGAAAGGAAAAAGGCAACCCCACCAGCTTCACCACTTCCTCTGTATTTGCACCAGTAGTGCGCGACTGCCCCCTTTTCTATTTTACAGCGAAAGATGTTACGAGACCACAAGGTCGCAGGCAGCGTAGTTGTCCACTGCCGCTTCCGGTGCCTGTAACCACTATCACTCGAAATGAGAAAAGAGAAACTGAGAACAAAAGACACCAAAGACATGATGGAATTCAAACCCGGGTCCCCTGCGTGCCAGCCCAGTGTTCTACCACTGAGCCACGCCACTGCTTGAAACTCTGTTGCAAACTGACACTAGGCAGGCTTGATGACGGAAAGGGATTGCGTTAATATGAGTATTAAAGCGTTTCAGAATGGCCAAGGAACAATCAGGCGTCAAAAGATGGGAATTGCATAACAAGTGGGTCATCGAATGCTTCGACTCGTTACTAAAGTTTCAGCCATAATTCTTCATCGTTGTCAGCCACAGCATGAAAAAAATTGCACAAGTTCCCTTACAAGTGTGTAGAGGGTATCACGCTTCTTCGAAGAATAATGAAAGATAGCCTAGTTAATGCCTTCGTACTACACAAAAATTGTGACGATTTATGGCGTAGTCGGTATGTTCCAAGTGCGCTTATAGCAGTAGCCCGAAGAGTGTTATAAAAAGGCTCCAGAACACAGCTGAACATATTGCGTGGAGCGTAATCCGAAATGAGCACCGACAGCGTGTTCAGCCAGCCGCTGACCTGTGATTCGTCCACTTTCTTACCTTCACCACTAACAACTTTGTACCCTAGGCAGTGCCGTTCCTTAAAACGGTGCAGCCACCCACCAGAAGCTCGAAAGTCGTCGATTCCAAGGGAAAGGGCAATTTTGTCCGCCTTTTCGCATATCACCTTCCTGTCTATGTTGTTGCTAGCTGCTGTGGCTTTGCAAAACCACGTCAGCAGGACCTCTTCCAGCTTCACGTGGGTAATGTGAAGCAGTCTTTGCCTGCTTCACATTAGTGCCGAAGTGCTGTGCATTCTTCAACACGACGTCTCACAGCCCAACAATGGTGCAGAGCGTCGATGGCGCTATGACTAACTCCTTTGCCAAGTCGGCGCGTTTCCTCTTGGGGTGTTCGTCGACTTTCCTCAGTATTTCAATTTTCTCCTTAAAGGAAAGGGCCTTCCGCTTCCGAGACATGTCCACTCATGCTTTGGTCTCCCAGCATACGAGGAGCAACTGATACGGATTATGCAGCGGCGGCGAGACGAGCACAGAACACCAACACGAGTGACGAGAATGAGAGCCTCTATGCACGTGCCCGCACCACGTCCACGTGAAGTCACGGTCGCGCGGCGTAGTAACGTAGTGATCAAAAAGAAAAAAACACACACACACATACAATAGCCAATTATCTGCGAGAAAATAGCTGACGTACCAAATTCGTCAGGCACATGACCCAGCCTGGAAACGAGATAGGAGGACCCGCTCTGCCATGCCGCATACCTCGGTGCGACTCTCCTCCTCGCAGGCTCGTATCTCAAGCATGAGATGTTTTTCCTTTCTCGTCGGTGGGCATAGCCGTTTCTACGGGGAGGAGGTGAGGAGAGATTTCGATGCTTCTCCACGCTGCTGCGAGGCTCGGGCAGCTCAGGAGGTGAAGGCAATTGAGGTGAAAAAAAAAAACCACCGGCAGCCGCAGTGGCCTCTGCCCATTTTGAGACCAGCCATGACGCTCTGCTTGCGTGCAGCGGTCACTCGCGGGTTCGTATAATCCGAATTGGCTAGGGAAACTGTTCATATAACACCGAATTACCGTGTATTATAAATGACGCAGCCCATCCAACACAACCTCAAAATTCGTATCATGGCCAAATCCGTATCAACTGTAATCGTATCATCGAGATTCTACTGTATAGTCTTATAGATATAGTGTTAGAAATAAACTTTTATATTAATTTTTCGGATATAACAAACTTATTTTGGTGTAAGATAAAACTTTGTTATAACGATATTTGAGTATATTGTGTAAATTTGATGCATTTACATACAGGTCTTCATAAGTCACACCTGAAAGCGTTAAGAAATTGGAAGACAGCAGAATGGGCTAGGAAACATATGCAGATATCCCATTAAGAGATAAAAATAGGCCTCCAAGGGCCACACAACGTGTAGGAGAGACCACTGGTGGTCAGTTGGAGCAACAAAACGGATACCAAAGGATGGCGAGAGCACCATATTCCGGTAAAAAGTTGGGTGGGGTGGTGAAATTAATAAATTTCCTGGCCTCGCCTCATGCAGGAGACCTCACACAGGACAGCGTGAATTGAAGATTGTTGGGAGCGGCCTTCGTTACGCCGTGGATGATGATAGTAATGCCGAAGGTAAGTCAGTAGCAAATAATGTATTTATTAGTTTAGGTGATATTTCTTAAGTTATAATAAGCTTTGTTATGAACCGCCCTTCGAATAAACAGGTATGCATGCACAGGTGTGAAGAGGTTTCCCTTCATTAGGATTACTGGGCACCACCAAAAGATCGATCAACGCGCTAGTTTGCACTCATTTATTTTCAAAGCTTATTCAGGGCAATATTAAAAAAAATGGATGCTAGAAACAACAGAAAAAGGCACTTACAACTGAAAAGTTATTTTTCGTGACAATCTAACCATACACAATCCAAAAACTGGTCAGCCTTACAAAATTATGTAAAAGAGGTACTGAAATTTAATAAGCGTTGCCTCCGTTACAAAAAATAATTAAATAAAAGGCCACATTTCTCACACCCACCTGGCTGTACTTGCGGAAAAGTCCGCGGAGTTCCTCCATGTGGAAGAGAAGCTCTGGAAGTTGCCGGTCGAGCAGGTCTTCCCCTTGGAGGCTCCGCGACCGCCCCGGAGCGCGAGACGGCGGTCCCAGTTCATTGTGCCGCACGAGCCAGCACACTTCGTCACGTGCCAGAGAGAGCCCCATCAGCACGTATAAGGCCTGCATAGCAACGAAGCAAAGTCAGAAATTTCTATTTCGGCCACAGTTAGGCTTCTAAATGACACAACAGAAAGTACGAAGCGACACCTGATATTAAAAAATTTCCGGTTTTAGTTGCTTGCTACGGTGCTTACATATTCTCACAGCGATGTCAATTTTGCGCAGAATACAATGCTGAATCCTGATGACAAACAACAAGCCCAGCACCACGTCATTTTAGCATGCAGTTTAAGTTTGTTAATTTTGATTTCACAGTAGCAAAAAGATGTCCGATATAAGTGAACCTCACATTATCCAGAGTATCAAGAATACTGTCAACATGATCACCAATAGCACACAGGCTTTCTGGCTTTCACGTCAACACCATGAGGTTCGTTTTATAGGACAGAAATGCGTTTTCAGTTTGTGGTTTCGCCCTTTCCAATCACTCATTTGTAGCACTGAATGCGCATTGAGGATCGTCCGCGTACTCAGTGTTGTGGCCAAATACAATCGAACACGGATATATCGAATTTTCGGCGACATTGAACTCGTAAGTTATCCCTTTGAAATTTCTTTGTAACAGTATAGAAATTCGCACGTTTATATCGAATGGTATTTTTACCCGCCTTCGGATATATCGAACGGCACGTGAGCTGGAAGGGAGCAGCTTCGGTCCTCACCGCGCCCGGCGATCACCGCGGCAGCGCAGATCATCCGGCAGCGTGTGGATGACGGAAGAGTAGCCGGAAATTTCCACTAAGTTTTCTCCCGCAGAGACCTTCAACTACTGGCGAGAGGTGAAGACGAACACAGTGGTCAACTGCTCCGCAAGGCAGGCTTCGAGACTGCAAAACTTGCGAAAAACGGTGAAGACGACAACGACAAGCGCATAGACGACGCGTTTTGTTAGTTGTCGTCCCGCTTCCCGGCAGCAGTCGCACAGGAAGTGTCTGCGGACGATTTCATGGAAGGCGACTGCAATGTACAGGCCGTTGCGAGCCTCATTGATAAGAACATAGTAGCTGCGATCGCAAGGATTCAAGATGCCCAGGCTGACAGCTAATGTGATGAGGAAGATCGTCCGGACAGGCGCTGGCTGCACGCGCGTACTCTGCCGCTGAAGTGGCGGCAGCGTTCGGGGTCATTCGCCGTTGTATCGGCCACATGAAGGGAACCGAGCTGTCACATCTGAACAGCCTTGATAAGATCGAGACTAGTGTCTTCAACATTTCAGCAGGTCAAGATAAGTGATTGTTTTTCGCGCAAATAAATTATTCTGTTGCTGCATGTGTGCGAAATTAGTTGCCATTCTTGAATGTATTATCGTAGGTGATGATCTGCTATAGGTGATGATCCGCTCTTGTTACCTGTATTTTTTTATATCAAACTTGTCATATATTGAACTAATTCGCAATCCCCTTCCAGTTCGATATGTCTGTGTTCGACTGTATACTCGAATTAGTGAGAGTTTGACGCCATTAAACAATGCATGTGCTCGCTGGAACTAGGGAATAGGTACGAATCATCCCAATTAACAAGCGTTTACTAAAGAAACATGGTGGTTTTGACATGCGTTGCGTCTAACTTTCCGGTTTTCCTCATTCATGCAAACATGGCCTTCTGATATCAGCGCACACTAATTAGAGATGCCATCACTGGTGGTGTGACTCGGGCACCAGCCAAGTGCCATCCGATTCTACATTTCTCACACGCCTCTGAGCTTCGCAAACTGCCCGAATTAACTGAAGTACAACTAAATACGTCCTAATGAACGAGTTTTGTGCCACAAGCTTATGTACACGTTTGATGGGGCCAGACAATGCGTCTTAATTAACTGCATTTTCTAATTAATAGAGGCCAGATTAGTGAGACCTTACTGTACTATGCTTCTTACGAGTAATGTCGCAGCTCACCTTTGGTCCCAGCAAACCGGGCTGTTCGGCCAGCACGAGCGCGAGCTCCTTGAGGGCCGAGCGGAGGAACTTGCGCCGCTCGCGGTGGACCAGGGGCGCCGACTGCACGGCCTGGCCAAGGGCCTCCTTGACCTCGGAGGCCCGCTTGCCGTGACCTTTTAGGCCCTCGAAAAACTGCTGTGCGTACGGGTGCACGGCAAGCAGCTCGTCGCGAAACAGCGTGAGGGCCCAGCCATTGGACAGGGCCTGGAGGAACAGCGCCTGGGCAGGGGGCTGCTGCAGGTACGGGTGAAGCAGCAGGAACCCCACTGTGCAGGAATAGAACCATCAACACCAAAGCTTTCAATAAGCCGAGTGTATACAGTCGAACCTCATTACAACAAAGTTGCATCTTACATAAAATTAAGTTTGTTATATCCGAAAATTCATTATGCAGGCACATTCTTAACACTATGACTATTGAAAGACTATTCTCAATTTCCTATGTTACAACCAATATTCCGTGTTTGTTATATCGAGTTGAGAGCTTATACAGGCTCTGTATAAAAAGTTATGGGAAGAATTTTTTCTTCTGCGATTGCCTGTTGCAGCAAGCTCGCACCAAGTGTACACTGTGGGGGGGGGGGCGGGGGAATGTGACCTTCAAGATGTGCCAAGTCCCAGTCACGTACAAGCGTTCGTTCAGTCTAGATTGTGTTTTTACTAGAGCCCTCTTGTACAGCATTGTGCAAGCACACAACGCAGCGAACGATTGAACAACAGTGGAACACCAAATTTCTCGTTTGCATGACCAGACCCGACCACCCGAAGATAATGACATTGCAACGATTTCCCCACTCCCTTACAGCCTTGCGTTGACATCAGCAGACCATATTCCTTTTTCAAAAGTGAAATCTTCCCTCAAAAGACAATACCGTGTGGCCCCGAGTGCTGTCAAAGGAGTTTGTAAGAGTGCCTTTCAAAGGGTTGTGTAAGAGTTTCCAAAAACTTTTCACTACCTGTGCATTCGGAATCCTGACCATCCTTTCAGCTATATTCCTTGCTTATTTTAACGCGACAGCGTTAAGGAGCTCGTTTTGGAGAAGCCGGCATCGTTGGTTGTGAGCGAAAAATCATCATCTTCCACGTGACCGAAAACTCTAGAAAGATGCAAATAAAGTAAATAATAAAAAAATTCTGGGTCCCAGTGTGGATTGAGCTGGAGTCGTTTGCGTGGCAAGCAAGTGTTCTACCACAGAGCCACACCTCTGCTTGGGAGATACAGTTAATAGATAACTTCCTCTGCTTGGAAATGCAGTGAAAATAACTTTCATGCTTTACAAACACACACATGCTGCATACATGTTTCCCAATACAACACGAAATATTCCCGTAATAATGCATAGTACAAGTGTAGATTGCCATCGGGTGTCAGAACATGCGATTATCATAATGACTTCATGGTTTAAGGCTGGTCACCTACTACAAGAGGCCCACACGTTACTGCGCCTATTCCCTCAAGGCCACGTAGTGGGTGCATAGGAAGTTCGAAGCGATTTCATGCATCAAGTGCTAGAAGTATACACTGGGGACAGGATATCGTTATCATGTCCAACTCCTAAAGGCGAAGCTTAAGGATACCCAAATTTTTTCATCATACAGGTTCATTAAATAGCTACATAGGCACAATTTCAACTCCCCAGCCTGCTTTCCCTTCAACTTTCGGCTGACGTCGGTGGGGTCTCGAACTGGCGAGCGCGCGCCACGCCACGCTCTTGGAGTGAATGGACACAGCAGACGCGGTCGGTACAAACGAAACAACATACATACACATTTATTTACCTAATTTCAGAACGACGATATCGTCCGCCGAATCGATACAGCAATCGTTATCAACACGCTACCATACAAACAACATAACACAATAGCATGACAAACACACAGTAACATACCCAAGGTGGTGTCGCCAACGCCTGACTCACCACGTGGGCTCCCCGGCACGCAGGCCCGCGGTGCCACGTGCCGAGGACCCAGGTTAGAGACAACCGTTCGCGGCAACCGCCACGCGCAGAAGAGCCTCGATCAACTCTCGCCCGCCACCAAGGCCTGCCTTCCGCCAGGGGTCACCGCCAGCGCTACCACTCTACCAACAGTGGTACTCAACGCGAACATAACGCCATCTATGTCCGGCGGTCGTCACCCGAAATGCGGCCTTGGGGCGAGACACGTGCGCCACACGGCGCAAACAACTTTGCAGAGGGTGTCAGCACCCCCACATTCCCCCAACCTTAAATCAAACCACATCCCGAAAACAAAGATCAGATATTCAAGCTTTAACAAAAAAAAATGACATCGCATGTCCAGTCTTTGCACCACGACACTGCCGCCGGTGGACACTGCTGCATTGCCCGGCTCGACTTCACCTCAGTACCGGCCCCGCAACAGCAACGTTGCCTTCGGTGCGACGAACCGTCGCTAGCGCCGACACGTCTTCCAGTTGCGACCAGTACTCCCGAGGGCGCCGGACTGCTGGCAGTTGCGCAGGTACCAGGCACCTCCATCGCCCGACCTCACGACCGCATTCCTGGCCAGCAACGCTGACGATGTGTAGAAGAGAGCCGGCCGTGGATGACATCCCTCTCGCTGAATACATCAACAACAATAACAACAAAAAAAAACTCGAAAGAAACAATGGAGCAGGGCCTAGGGAAGGGAGCTTTGGGCTTTTCGGCCACGTGGTACGATGATCAGTACGGCTAGCTAAATAAAAGCTAGCCGTACGGCTAGCAAGATAAAAAAAAGTGAGGGACGCAGAGCGCAACACCTCAATGCCACGATCCACCTAGTTGTGCCACGTGCGACAGGCGGCTGCGCAGAGCCTTGAGCCTAATGAGTCGCTCAGCAACAACCGGCATCCACCCAGCACCCAGCCTAGACGCAGAAGAGGCAGCCGCGAGGAGACATCCACTCTGTGAGGTGACCCTATCGCTCGCCGCACACAGCAGCTTACCGAGAGATCGGCGTCCACTGCCCCGAGCGGTGTCACGACGCCCTGGCGTCGAGCCGCAATACAAGTCAGCAACGACGCCCGGCTCCCTGAGCCCATAGAGATAGAAAAGCTATTTACAGAAAATCGGACCACCCACGAGGCTTCTGCACTCACTCGCTTCGGGCCTGGCCTACAAAGCACAAGCTCTAGGCCTTGCTCACCCCAGGATGCAGACCGCATGGTTCTCGCCATAATTCAACAACGGTTTTAAACTAACCCAAACAAAAAAGAACAACACTAGCGACCAAAAAAAATATTAAAATTTCCGCCTGCCGACAAAGTCAAACACGTTACAGACCGATCTCTTCGCTTCTCAACAAAGCACGCCACTGACGCTAGTAAAGAAGTCCCCTAGGCCTACTTTACCCCGGCTCTAACAAAAGCTTGTACCGAACCGCAAAAACTGTCGTCCGATACTCTAAGAGCTCCACGTTGGACAGCCAGTGTGGGGTCTCAAATGGCGAACGAGCACCACGCCACGCTCTTGGAGTGAACAGACACAGCAGACACAGTCGGTACAAACCAAATAACAATACACATTTATTTACCTAAGTTATAACGACGATATCGTCCGCCGAATCGTTACATCAATCGTGATCAACCCAATAAGACATCCTTACACACAATTTCCATACACTGCAACACATTGCAAACACATAATAACAAAAGAGCACACAAAAGGCGGCGTCGCCAACGCTTGACTTACCACGTGGGCCCCCGGTGCGCAGGCCCGCGGTGCCACGCGCCGAGGACCCAGGTTAGAGACAACCGTTCGCGGCAACCGCCACGCGCAGAAGAGCCTCGATCAACTCTCGCCCGCCACCAAGGCCTGCCTTCCGCCAGGGGTCACCGCCAGCGCTACCACTCTACCAACAGTGGTACTCAACGCGAACATAACGCCATCTATGTCCGGCGGTCGTCACCCGAAATGCGGCCTTGGGGCGAGACACGTGCGCCACACGGCGCAAACTACTTTACAGAGGGTGTCAGCACCCCCCCACGTCATATCAAGTCAGCCAGTCAAAAGTCTCGGTCATGACTATATTAAACGCGAGATGAGACTGGGATAGAGAAAAGAGGCAAAAGTTGAAGCTCGGTATGACAGAAAATACAAACCTGCAAAACAGTGGCCTACTGAACTGAATGTGCTTGAACACTTTAAGCGTATAGGTTACTAGCAAAGTGAACGCAGTTGAATTTGGCAAAAGTAAGCGATGTGGGGATACAATAAGGTATAGAGTGTGAGGCATGTTCTACTGATGCAGAACGAATATATGGCACATCAGACAAAGAATGCCTCCGTGCTCTAGTAATTCAACTTATACAAGATGACAATAGCAACCTGAACCAAATGCAAAGAGCCTGTTATTCTCAATCAGCATTACTGGTACATGTAACATCAGAAAGTATTGCTGCATTCCGCTCCCCATGTTAAACCAAAGAAGACTGTGTTAGGACTCGCATTAGTAGGACTCACATTAGTAAGCAATCGATGATGACGATTAGCGGGGTTTTGTGGCGCAAAGGCCATGGGTGGCCAAAGAGCACCATAATCAAGCAAATGGAAACGAATGAACAGTTAAGCAGCCTACACCACAGTACCATTTTGAAATGCGACACCTCAAGTAGTCCATAAAGAAGTAAATTACTGATCCCACCAGCCTTTTCTAAAAACCTCTACCAGTTCTATTTGCTACGAGTGGCATTCCTGTTAAATAGAAAGGAGTGTCTGAATTCATCATCTTCAGGAATAATGATGGCTACCCAAGAATTCAGCACAATAGCAGCCATATGCTCAGTGGCACTTTGACATACAATGCCTAATTGCTGCCACATGTTTCAAGCCTGACCTTTGTTCTCTTTATGTGCTTCCTTTGTAAATTGAAGCATTCATCTTGTGCCCTGACAGTTAACCTATCAAAACGCACTTTCAAGCTGTCAAGTGCAAGTGATGACTCTTTGTGTGGTACCTACAGCTTGCTTCACTTGAAAACAAAATTATTACTATGACAACCCATCCATCTCCAGTACAAAATTCATTAAGTGAAGCAGACAGTAAACGACAAAGGCCGACAATACATGAGTTCTGTGCCAAATACCAACTTCTGCTTCATTTAGGTATGATGCTTTTCAATGAGCTTGTGCAAATAGTAAATTTTACTTTTGAAGTAGTGATTTAGTATAAATCATTTCAAGTCAAACAGCATATATATATATATCACACATTTAAAAAAAAATCACCGTATTAGCCATGACCCGCTTAATTTGCAGAAAGTTTTTTTTTTAAATTGAAAGAAGGCATGAGAAAATGACATTCTTTTTGTTCAAAAGAAGTTGATGCCACTTTGAATAGTAGCAGGACTTGACTTTTGGTAGAATGCAAGTGATAACCTGTGAAACACTTAATGCTTTGCAATTTAACATACTTAGAACATAACTAACATAACAAGGTTTTTAAAATAAAAAAAAACAAAAAGTAGAGTCTGGATTCACCTTGAAGTAAGGCTTTGCAGCACTGCAGATTCCCCTGGATACCTGTACTCACGGTACAGCACCTCTCCAGTGCAGTGAAACCACATTTACAAGAGCTACACAGAGACTAATACAGTCGAGCCCATATATAACGGCCCCACTTAAAACGAACTTTCGCTTAAAATGAACAATATCCGCGTGACCATCAAAATATACATTGGTTCAATGGCACGAAATCGCACTTACAACGAACGTCTCCGAGCGCCGCTGATCTGTTACAGCGAACGGAGTCAGCGGTCTGCCTACTTCCCGGGAAACCAATTTCGACCACCGATCAGGCATCGGCGAAGTGCCTATACATTCTTATTGTTAAACGCCGACCCTGCCTCCGCGATCCCCTAGTTGCCACTCTCCCCAACCCATGGAGAAAGGAAAACTGTTTCCTTCCTTCATGCCACGACTGCTTTTTGTTAGGCACCCCTTCGTCCTTTGTCCCCCCGCTATTCTGAGCACCCCACATCGCTGGACGACTAAATGATTCTAAGAGAGGGAAAATAACAGAAAAGTGAGCCCCGTAATTGTCTGCATCACGGTGCGGCACCTCAACAGTAGCTCACAGGGGATGGGGGTGAAGAAGGAATAAAAGGATAGAAGTAAAGGTGTAGAGAAAGAGAGATGCGCTAGGCCAGCGAGCGAGGACATATCGAGGGGATAGGAGAGATAGGAAAGATGGAAACACAGTCACAGGAGTCCAAGGACGGGGCACCACTTGCGAGAGCTCTTGTCGGCGGCAGGCGATGGCGTAGAGCAAGTCCAGTGCGCCAAAGCTACGCTGACGTCGGAGATCATGAGGGCACAACGAGGCCCGTGTTTTCACATTGCCACCGATCTTTCGAAGACCAGTTGGCCATCTACCCTGTTTTTGATCGCTGGCACTGTCGTTGGCGTCGCCGGCCTGGAGTGACCAGACCATTTACCAACATCGTCGGCCACCGACTGTATCCAATATTCGGCGTCTGGTGCACGTGCGTAAGCTAATCCACCAACTCTGATAATTTGCGATTTGTTTTGTGCTTAGGACTTGTTCTCGCTCACTTCGCCTTTAGCTCAGCATGCCCTCCGCGCCCTTGCGGAAGCGCGAAATCGGCTGTTAATTTGCGCGGAACGAATCGCGAAATAATGAAATTCGTGAGGCTACGCCAACCCGACGGCGCAACAAGACGATTTTTCACCACGGCCGCCAATTCTTCGAACACCGCCGCGCGCAGGCACTCTTTCCAAGTTTTTTTACGTGCGAGTTTCGCGAACCTTTCAAGCAAGCTACCAAGCGTGCCTCCTTCACGTGTGTTTTGGTTTTCAAGGTCGCCCTCGAATAGCGAGAATGGATAGCGAGAACGGAAGGAATCGGATAGCGAGAACGACAAAACTTCGGAGCAATTGCCTCATGCAGCTTATGCCACGGACCTCGGCGAACGAGCACCCTGCCGTTTTAAATGAACTCAAGACCATCCTTATTGCTTCTGCTCTTCGAAACACGTGCATCATGGACTTTTTGGGGCAAAAAAAGTTTGCGTTTTCACTCGCAACTTTTTTAAAAGCTGTGTTTCATTTACTGCGAACTTCGGGATACAGCGAACAGATGCCGCTTCACGCTCAGGTTCGTTATAAGCGGGCTCGACTGTAACTAGTAATAAGTAATAACATACACCTATATGCTCATTGCAAATACTTTGAAATTTTCAATTACTTAAATTTGAATTGAAACGAATTGAAATACATTAGTATTCTTTCAAATATATGAAGTGTTCGAACTTTCACACAGGCCTACTTTTTAATTTTATTGGCTCTTTGCATCGGCTGCAATGGCTACTGAGAACTAAAATTGAATTCTGGTGCTTCATGCCGATGCTTCGTGGGAACTTGACATCTTGGAAGGTTTACAAAGCATTGTGGCTGAAAGTAGATATTCATTAAGTTATTGTTATTTGTCTGCCATGCGCATGTGCTAAAGTGTTTGCATAATTATAAGAGCAGCAACAGCACCCTCCTGTTCAGATTGTGATTACCAATGGACAACAATAACTTTTTCATTAAATTGTGAGACAATAGGCTCTAGATTAACATATTTACTCATTTAACATGCCTTTTTGACAAATACTTTCAGGATGTGTGCTTTAAACGAGGCAGGCCTATAGCCAATGTTTCTTCAAACAGAGCTCAGATTGCTAGGCAAGTTGCCATAAACACTGGCACTAACTATATAGGCATTCACAGTTTACGATTCACTTTTAGGATGTAAAATACGTCATGAAGTCGTTAACATCAGCAGACAGTCAGGAAAGAAAGTTAAAAAAAATTATAAAGTAAAATTCATTTCATTACGAGACAGAAGGATTGGGTGTGCTGGTGCAACATGATTGAGGGAGTGTATCGGTCCAAACGACGACGCTCTATGCACCCTCTTCTGTCCTTTCTTATCTTTAGTGCTGATATGCACTTTAACGATTTCATTAGTTTTCAAGTGCCAGCACACCAGTGATTAGTGTTTTACAAATTATTACTGGCAGGGTTAGCTTCAGCAATTACATTGTTTCATCAGAGTTGGCAGCAATACATTCAAACCTCATTATAACAAAGTTGCACTTTACATAAAAAATGTTTGTCATACCCGAAAATTCGTTATAAAGGTATCTATTGCAAGACTACTTCTCATTTACTTTGTTATAACCAATACTTCATTATATCCAGTTTTGTTATATTGAGCTTTGAGTGTAGTTGCAAATTGACCAGTTTAGTGCTTAGGTGTGGGATGCAGCAATGATAATGCCAGCACTGGCATGACAAGTGGCACTATCTAGTAGCAGATTGCAGATATTGACCTGCTTGTGGGTATGCAAACGGTGGAAAGTATTGCTCCAAGTTTTCACCCTCCAAAGTTGGGATGCACAGCATACATGAGCAAAAAATGGAATCACCTCTCAGTAAACGGAACTCCTTTTAAATGTAACATATTTTCTTGGTCTCTTCAGCTTCCGTTTGCTGAGAGTCTACTGTATTTTTAATCTCCCCCAAGAGAGATGATTATGCGGTTGCCGGCATTCTCATGGTGCTACTCTGATGACCCCGTTTCTCCTTTCGTGCTTGCTGGCTCTTCTTCCTCATCTGGTGGTCTGCCAGCGCTTGCGATAGATTCAGCAGTCACAATAGCTGGGGGAGGATAGAAGTGCTCGAAAGCCACAAGTTACCCTAAATCAAGGATTTTGATAAAAACTATCAATGCCAAAAAATCTGCCGATGTCATGGCTCACACTACTTACAACGCTCACAAATTTTGCAAGAACAGCCAAAGGGGCAAACAAATTGCTTGACAGCACAAATTCAACATATGATACCGTTGAAATTGCACACAAGAAAATAAATTTACTACAAGTGAAGCATGCTCTTTGCTCACATATAATCCAGCGCTCCATGGTCTCCAGGGAGAGGTATTCACAGGGCATCTGCAATGTAATGCAAGATAAATCAGTTTCATCGCACGATTTTGGCACAGATACATAAATTTATACTATAAATGAGATATTTTTTCACTGCAATCCTTCCTTAGGTTGGTTGGTAATAACATTACTGCTAGTCCTGCAGAAATTTCACCAAGCGGGCCTAGATTCACCATGTGGAGTCATCGAGACCTTGGATCCCCCTTCTTATTTTTCGTGCTGTTATACTCAAGTACGTTTAATATTGCTTAACTGGTTATAAGCATGTCACTTCTTAAAACCAGCCTATCATGCTCACTCTGAGAACAGCGAACATCCTTTCCCGCGCATCTTTGTCCTATAACGACAATCTTCCCTGTGTGTGTTTTTTTTACCACTCCGCACTTGGAATTTTCCTTTCGAGATCGCTATGTCACACTCATAACATGCTCGTTGTTCATGACCTGGTGGTAGTGGGCAGGCATGATTAAAAAAAGAAAAGGTATTCAAGACAAACAATGATTACATCTGTGATTTTTTCTTTCAAAGTTTTCTTTTTAATTGTTTTATGAGTTTTTCCCAACATCACTGCATTTTGTGCCAGTCACACATGCGAAAACACACCGATTCTGAACCAGCACCCACCGTCTCAGTCTGTGCGGGTGTGAGCATTTGTGCGGGTGTCACCAGGAGGCTGAGCATTTGGCTCTTGCGCCACTCGTCGGCAGTGAGGTTGCGCCGAGGAAACACCTGTTGGAGCGACATAAGGGCCTGGAAGAGGGTCTGCAAAAGAGAAAAAAATAATATTGCTTTTATTACTCAGGATGTTGACCCACAGCAATAAAGAGAAAGACATTCATCATGGGAGAACAATGACAGCGTACAGAAACGCTGTCATTGTGTTGGGGAATTCTCAGATTTCAAGGTGCTTCATTGGTTCTGGTTTTCTGCACAATAAGTAAAGCAATACATTCCCCAACGAATTTTTCAGACTCCGAAAATTCGGACTTGTTAGATATTTCTGACTTTACAAATAAATGCACGATCAAGGTTCCCATCGCATGAATGCATTTTCGCTACAAATCTTTTGGACGAATTTATGTTCGGAAGTTCCATTTTCCAAACTAAATCGTTTGTTTTGAGCTATGCTGCTCGATTTTGAGAGTCGCCATGTTAGATTTTTTGTTGGCTTGCTCAAGTTTGGCTTGCAGTGGCTAGTTATGTGGCCTCCAAGATGGGAAGCGCGCACTATCTTTCAGTTTCAGAGCTCAGATCTGATCTTCCTTGGGTAGCAAAATGGCAAAACTTTTCTGCTTCAGTCAGCCTTATCATCATCATTATTACGCCGGTAGGTTATTTTTTTATTTTCTGGGCGTTTGTTTTTCTCGTTGTCATTGCACAGTGGTCATGTTAGTGGTGCACGAAGTGTTCGAGCCATCGTGCACGGCACATGCTCGCTGCTGTACTCACTAGCACGCTGTGGTCACGGTGCTCGGCCACTGACCTGGAACACATGGGTTCGATTCCCGGCCGCGATGGTAGCGTTTTGATGGTGGGGAAATGGACGCTCACGTACTGTGCAACGTCCGTGCACATAAAAGAAGTCTAGACCTTGTTAAATCCCACCCAAACAGTCAACACGTCGCATCCATCTTTCTGCGACCGGCATCGAGTTTCCTTCCAAGGAGCCACCAACTTTGCCGCCCGTAACAGTCGGCGGCAGCAATTGTCAACGCGCTTGCCAACGATGGTAAAGTAGCCCAAGTAGAACCAAATTTGCTCGTCCCCGAGAACAGCATGAATAATAGCACTATTTGGGATTTTTATTTTTTCCAGGTTTTTTGTAAACTAAATATACTTCATTTTCACCGCATGACAATTTTTTCAGACTGTTGGATCTTTCGGATTATTTTGTCGTCCCCGCTAGGTCCAGAAAATCGGTCGGGGACTACTTTGCACCATAGTGGGTGGCACATAGCTATACAAGTCTGCACGATCTTCATTAGCCACTCACATCACCCCATCACCTTGCCATGTTCTTCAAGCAACATGCTCAGAAAAAATGTATAAGATCATGGCCACGCCAACACAGAATAGAAATGTCACAGCATAAACGGTGCCGCATTACTAAAGAAAACCTAGCAATTACAAGTGAAATCTCTCTCACATTACACCCCTGGTAAACAAGACTTGCACAAACACTAAATGCATAGTTATTGCAACAACGGCTATGTTCCCCTGGTCAAGCTCCGCACAACCAGGTGCTTCCGCCATATGAGTCACTACCGTTTACACCTTTGGTAACACCACAGTTATTTGTAAATGGCAAGAAGTTTGGAACTAAAAAAAAAATTGTTAAATATGGCAGCTACACACTATTGATGCCAAACCTGAAGGAAGAGTGACACGTTAGTTGGCCTGTGTTGTTTCCTTATTTCTTCTTTTTTTTTTCTCCTCTTTCTATTTTTTGTTTATTGTACCTCTTTTTCATTATTCTGATTCCATTTCTTTATTTCTCTCTCTATTTCTTCTGCTTTTTACCATTATTTCTTTTTCTTCTCCTTCTTGCTCACTCTGTTTTGTTCTCGATGTTTTTTTACTGTACGCTCAAACCTCATTTTAACAAAGTTGTATATTACACAACAATAAGTTTGTTATATCCAAAAACGTGTTATAAAGGTATATTTCTAACACTACATTTATTGCAAGATTGGCCTTCATTCTCTTCATTATAACCAATAGTTGGTTATGTCCGGGTTTGCTATATCAGCATTCGAGCAAATTTTTATCTCTCTCTCCTCTATTTTTTCTTTGTGTCTTTTCTTCCTGTCTCTTTCTTTCTTTTTTTTTCATGTCTTTATTCTCTTTGTTTCTCTCTATTTTTCTTTCATTTTTTATTGATTTCTGTGTATCTGTTGCTTTCTCTCTATTTATCTTCTTCCTTCTCCCACTATTTTTTTTTCTATCTCTTTCTGTATCACTCTCTCTCCCTCTTTAACTTGTGTCATGTGCTCCACTTTATCAAGCAAGGTTTTCATTTAACGCTTGCACGGGCAGTACTCAGTCAGAGGCGCTTGCCCAGTTCCTGCGACAAGTATCTACAAGTGAGTTTTTGCAACACTGCATAAAAATACAGCGACCAACAACAGCTTCTCCGATCAAACCTATCAATATCTGCCATATCTACCACCAGTTCTACGTACACATGCAAACGTAGGCTAAAAAGGAAAAAGCGAGATTGTGGTCGAGCCTACGTTAAAAAAAAAAAAAAAACTTGAAAAATGGCAGCGAGAGATTGTTCATTATTGGAGAAGATTCCTTCCCGGCATTGCGACACCGCTCTACAAAAAAGATGGAGTGTTATACGCTGATCAAGCCTGCGTTCACATGCGGCAAATGCTTTTCTAATGTTTTTCAGAAAGCACATCTATTTATGTTTGGCTCAAAACCACAACACTTAACAAATTGCACTAAACTATGCCTTGGCTCTAGTAGCCTAATCTTTCTTTGCTATCTCTTGGTAAGGCAAGTGCTCCATCACAACAAACAAGGGCTAGGCGCCCTGCTCCAACATTATCAAGCTTCGGAAATCATAAGATGGCAGCCATTCCAAAAGTGCATGTATCTCAGCCTCGCTGTTTTAGCAGAGTGCTAAATGTTGAAATGCTTGGAAGAAAACGAAAAAGGGAAAGTGGCAGTGTTCTGTGAAAGACAGCCCACAGTCTGACAGTGAAAACGGCACAATTAAAGAGAGTGGAGTCTGACAGTGAAAACGGCACAATTAAAGAGAGTGGAGTCTGACAGTGAAAACGGCACAATTAAAGAGAGTGGTACATGAGATCGTGGAATTGAGGCTTGTGGTGGGTAGAGCCAATATGGGTTAAGAATTTCAAATTTGCGCTTAAAAAGGTTTATGTTGAGGCAGTATACTTCGGTAGGTTCTAGTCACCAATAGCGAGATAACCTTTCAGAATCCACAGATGTAGGTGGAATTACCGAACTCACCTTGGAATGTGGCACGAACTCGTCGGCGAGCTTCTTGAGAGGCGGATCGTACTCGATGATAAGCTGTCCCAGGCGAGGAAAGCTGTTGTCGCTGTGGCCGTGAGTCATCTCGTGGGCCGTGTTGAAGAGGCCGAGCACTGCCTTTCGGTCTTCGACGCGCGACAGTAGGATCATCAACGTCACGTACGCTGCCACCAAGTCCAGGTACGCTTTGGTTACGTCGAAGTTGAGTGTCTATGCAGGGAAAGGGTCGAGAGTTGGAAAACCATATCGGATCACGCTGTGGTAATAGAAGATTTGAAACCACGGCCCCGTGTGCTCATACCCAGGGCTGTAACTTTCACAACACTTTTTGGCCATTCCAGGCCCTTGCACAAAAAAGAAACGGCATGGATTATCAAGAGAAAACAGAACTGGTACTTCAGCCCCAACTACTAGACAAAATGTGATGTGAAGACATCCTGCAATAATTTCTATCGATAGGCCTAACTATGTCTAACGCATCTTGACCAGCAAAACTTGACACATGCCGTCCAGCATGTTTGTGAGGGCGCATCCTACCTAAACTGCAACACAATACACTGTGTGCTCATCTGTATGACCACCACTGTTTCCTATCGTTGTGAAAGGTAAACCTTGGGCTTCGTCTGGCATATCTAAGAACGTAAACATAATTTTAGCACGTCATGTCTTGCTTAGCATATATGGCCAATGCGACTATGAAGCGACACCAGGATGGTACGCAGCGTGGTGCCATCTCTCGAAGAAGGTGGCAAACAGTGCCACTAAACTGTTGCCTCCGGGATCAGCTCTGGCAGCACTCCATGAAATTGCCCACCACTGGTGTTCAAAAGAGCGCGGGCTTGGCGATGGCATTTAAGGAAAGGTGCAAGTCGAAAAAACGTGTTTTTTTTTAGTAACATGTTTTTCGTTTTTGCTTGCTTTCACGAGGTCAGTTTCTCTACATTCACGACAAAAAAAAATTGAAGATTGTAATTAATCTTGAAGTAGATCAGAAGTGCTTTTGAAGAGAACAAGGCGGCTACTAAAGAACCAAAAAGAGTTCATTGTCTAGGGTCCCCTGAAAATTGTCACCTGCCTGCTTTCCATTGCATTTCGCATAAGGGTTTACTAACACCACATGCTCAAAATAACCATGATTTGCAAGCTCTCATGATGGAAGAAATCAACATAAAAGTTATACCTTTCCCACACAAATGATCTTTCACTTATACCTTTAAAATGCATTTTTCTCAATGTCCATTTTTGTGCAACTTCTTGGGTCTGGACATCATGATTTTGGTCCTTCTGACAGCCTGATCGGGATGACATTTTGCCCACATATTCCTTCACATGTGAAGGGTGCAAGTATTTCCTTTAAAACTTGATATCACCGGTATAATTATTACGAGTCTAAAGCAAGCAATTAGTATGAACTGAGGATTCTAAGAATTCTCACACTACAATTTTTCTTGTCCATCAGAATGTTTTTCACACTCTTTCTTGATGGTTATTTGCATTCTACAGTTAATGTGGAGTAATATGAGCTTTTAATGGAGCACAATCATAAAAGGTGAGGGGGCACACAGAGTTTGTCCAGAACAAATTATAGTTTACACATTGTCGTGGCACGAAATGAAAACTGTGCAACTTACTATAAAAAAATTTACATATTTGAAATCAGCATAAAAGCCCATATATACAACAAAAATTTCATTGCCCTAGGCTACAGATTACCGCAACTTTTTTTCCGAATCACATGCCCCCTTGAAAGAGCAAGTGTACAGCGCCTTATCTGCCTTTTGAACATTGCTTTTGCAAATGACAAAGTTTCACCAAACAAGAATTCAAGTTATAGAGCAAACAAACACTACAAGAAACTATGAAGTAATATTTTTCCGTAATTTCTTTAAACCATTCCTAGCAATCATATTGAAGTCTTGCATAAAGGGTCGACTGCCAAAGACTAAATTTTTTTTTTTAGCTGTTGGGCTGATTGCTTGGGTGTCCTGTTTCATTCTAGCAACAACGCCTGGATAATCTGGCTGAGAGCCAATGTGTTCTCTCGAGTTGATGGACGGTAGCGCTGGCTTTTAGCTCGAGGCTCACCTGAAGGCCAGCGAAAAAAGGAGCCAAAAGCAATTCGTATTTAAAAATCAGCAAAGACTAGCGAGCTGAAGACATGTGACAAGCAACAGAAAAACTATTTTAATAGCTGACTTGGCTAACATGACAAGCTCCAACTCACTACTAATAAGCAGAACTTCTTATTGTGATCAGTAATCAAAGGATGCATCATGAAAGTACTCACAATGTCCAGATGAAGCTGAAAGGAGTCTATGGTGGTGAGCAGCTCATTGACGTGATCCTGCAAAGGAAATTAGTCAGTTAGCATACTCAACATAGTCATCTGTATCACATCAAAAAGCAAGCTGGAGCGCTGTCAAAAGTACAAAAGTATACAAAGACAACGTCCTTACACAGCAGACTATAGCTGCAGGTGAAACTGCCCGATCATTGATACGACTAAGGCGTGAAGAATTTCAGCTCGGCTAAGGACGTAATACACACTGTCACAATACTTAAATTGTTAGGCCCTCAGCACATGCACATTCCATGCTGTAAGTTATTGTGGTAGTTATCGCTGGTTACCAAGGTTACAAAGCCACATGGCCGCGTGCATATAAACAAGACAACCAGCTTCAATCGTAAATAATGCTTACTAGTTGCTCTCCGCTCTCAGCAAAAAAAAAACTTGCGATGATAGAAACAGTCCCTGCAATTGTCTCATATCGTGCAAAGAATAGAACGATAGGTACCTTTGTTGATTTTATTAAGATAAAATGTTGCGTTAACACTTCCAAGGCCTACAGAAGTGTCACTGAGCCACAGAAGTGATTCGGTTTCGACTAAGCATATTGCATTACTTGTAGCATCAATCAATAGTGATGCAGAGTGCTCTGAAAGACTATGTGCTAAGTAAGTAATTGATTACAACATTGCTTCAGTAAAGTATGCGATGAAGGTGATAAGCAGTGTGGCAGTCAGATGGTCATTAGGCAATGTAGATCGAATCAACATATTTAGAGGGGGTGTTCATCCGAACCATTGGCCGGGTAAGCTACAGCAGTGTTTCCATATTTTCGTTCATGTAAGCCCCGCTTATGATTGGAGAATTAAACATTTGCTGCACAACACAATCACATAGAAAGCACTGCCGTAACAGTGCGGTCCTGTCCTGTGGTCCTTTTCAGCATTTAACGCAGGAAACATCCACACGGTAACGTACCCTTTGGCTCGCAAATTGAAATGCGTAGCTTCCTTACCCTAAAGTCGAGGAGGTCGACAAATGTGTAGTAGTATAGTGACAATGACTTCATGATGTCCTGACGAATGTTGAACACTGCGGACAACTGGGCCTGCAAACAAAAACGCAATCAGAAGTGGGGGTGAATCACTTTAGATCAGAAATTTAATCACCAATTGCACCTGATTCGTTTAATGCTTTCGCCTATAAAATGCATCCCTGTATTTCGGTAATCTAATGTCATATTCTCAAAGTATGTTTCGGTCACAGTACAGTGAACAGATGTGCAACCAAGCCCTTAGTAAGCTTGAAGGCCTGCAATGTATTTGACATTCCGTCTCTCTCAAAGGGGCACTGACACAAAAATTTAGGACCTTGTCTTTTTCTGTTGCAGCAAGTACCTAACAACCCACTTATCGCTGCTGGAGAGCTTGTTTGCTCAGTGTGTGATGGTTAATTGTTTGAGATTGTTTAATACACCTCACTCGCAGCTTCCGTTTCAGGCAGCGCCGAGTGAAGCGGGACCCAAAGTGGAGTTTGTGTAAACATAGGTGGCTACATGAATTCACAATAATGCATGCACATGAGTACTGCATTAACAATTCTTTTTAACGAGGGCTTTCAGGTTGCTGCATAATTCTCTCTGATGCCTTGTGAATACAAGTGACCCCCCAAAAATGCACCGCTGAGGCGAAGACATACTTTTCTACTCCCGTGCAAGTCTGCCCTTCTTTCCGCTGAATAGGTCTGCTAGGAGAGAGTGCTCGCAAGGATCGCGGCAGCCAACACAAACTCATGACGCAGGAGGCAGTTCGGTTGTTTACCCAAAACCCCAAGTTTTATTTTGGGTGCAGTTCTGCGACACACACTTTAAAGGGGTACTGACACAAAATTCCAGGACCGAAGGAGCCTGCGGGGTCGATTTTTGTGAGCATTCGCATATCATCTGCAAGATATAACAGCGAATATAGCTCAGAAGGTATTTTAAATTCATTTTGAAGTTTGCGTGAGCGACCAACTCCATAGCGCTATAGACACCATCGGAGGGGACCATGCGGTGACCCCCTACATCCTTCACGTCACCAAGCTACAGGTCAACAAAACAAGTTATGATGACATCATAGCCGCCATTTTTTGTTTTTTTTTTTGCTGCGTTAGTTCCCGCAGTCTATATTTCTCGGCAGCTGGTTGCGGGTGCGTGGCCGCGGCACACGCTTAGAAAGTTGTGTCTGGCGACATTCCAGTCCCGTTTCCTTTTCGAAAGTAATTCTTTATGCAAACCGTGCGAAAGTGCATCACAGTTCTGTGTGCTGACATGGTCAAGAGCTGCATACGCTAGGTGGCAACAGTTACACCATGTTTTTGGAACTCTCTCAAACTGTAACTCAAACTGATTGATAATGAGGGGCCTGTAATTAATCATATGTCGCGTGCTGCAGTAAACGATGCATCATGTCCATGACTAACAGGCCGCCAGCAACGCATTGGAGCAGAAAAACGCGAGGCCAAGTTTTTGTGTCAGTACCCCTTTAAAATTGATTTTATACATGTTCTAGGCTATATTATCCATTAATATTTTGTAGATGATGCACGTGTGTCCACACAAGTCTATCCCACAAGTTATCTTGCTTTCAAAATTTTGTGCCAATAATTCTTTGAAGGACCACTGAAAAACCCCACTGTACAAAATCTGTGAAGAGAAAATTGCCCTCTTGTAGGATATGAACATGCTGCCTCCATAATTTTGTGAATAAGTGCTGTAATAATGACGTTAGAGGGGATATCACAATAATTTCACCTGGTTTTGGTTTTTTAATAGGCCTTGCTACCCTTCTACTCCGCGTAGTGGGGTAAGTGCAGACAGTCATGCCCACTTGTTCAATGTAACACTACGCAAGTGATCCCGTCTTTTTGGTGCAGCCCACAACTGAGAAAGGCTTTCTTTCTCCACATGCAGCTCTTGTCAGAGCTCCATGGCGAGGAAGCACAGTCCACTGGCGAGGTAAACAAACGTGTGACAACTGCGTGGCACCACCGCAGGGCCAAGGCACCATTTCTGTAGAGCAGAGGACCCCATGAGGAAGCCAGCGCTACCCAACATTGCCCATGGGCAAGGTTCAATCACTTACAGGCAAAGATGAACAGGAGCTAGAAAAGAGTATGTGAATCGTTTCTAAACATGTAGCATCTGCAAGTTTGCAGCATTGCAATATTTGTGAAACTGTGATTTCCCCAGTTTTCCAAATGAATAAGCAAACTTTTTTATAAGGTTAAAAAAAAGTCGAAGCCAATTTACTGGCTCTTTAACACCACGCTAATGTGACACTAACCGAATGTTGGTTCTTGCAACAGTTGAGTATGGCTCTGCCTTGCGGAACCCCACACGAAATCTGATATTGCCAAAACAGACTATTCCGAGGAAAGCTGCGCGTTTAATGCATGGTCTCTATGATAGACATTTTTCACTTAGTTTGCACATTCACATTGAAATTTTTAAGTGCCCTCATGCCTGTGAATAACATTGCACAATTTCCCTTACATAGGAGCTGCGTTACATCAGCTAGACCTCCATCCACCAGACACCCATAATGAGTTATGTCTCCTTTTCAACACTACACTGATGCGTTTTAAAATTGTATTTTTTAAAGGTGCTACAGAGCTGTGGAATGCTTAACCCAGTCATGTTTAGCTTTCGTCACTTGCTGAATTTTTCTTACACATAGCTAAAAACTGAAATTCACTACATCTGGTTTTGTTCCGCCACCTCTGCATCGTTTTCTCAAGACTCCTGCGGCAACTCTTTAAGGCTGCAGTACGGCGAAGTAAAGAAACCAAAAATGAATCAAAAACAGTTTTTTTTTCATTTCTAGAGAGAATATTTCTCCGTTACATTTAAGTAGAGAAAGAAATGAGAGGAAGAGAACGTGGCTGACAACAAAACAGGAGTAAAACCTTAGGTGGACTTCAGTAGTACTTTACATCTGAGAGATCAGTAAAAAAAATTTGCCAGAAAATGCGAGCTAGCCCCTCACTTTTAAAAACGAATAGAGGAATGCTGCAACACATCCTTATTCTAATAGCGTTCAGCTATGTTAATGAGCCAAACTCCTTCTCTGGAAGTGCATAAAAGTGCATGTATGGTGCATACGTGCATGTATGTATGTATGTATGTGTGTGTATGTATGTGTGTATGTATGTATGTACGTATGTATGCATGCAGGAGCAAGAGATGAAGCAAATCAGGCAAGCTGACTATTTCGCAACCCCTCCTTTCTGCTATACATATGAAAGTGCGAGTCCTTTACAAAGTTTACAAAGCCTGTGTCACAAACTACAGTGTGTCCTGCAAGGGCTCAATTGGGCCATCATTTTTTCATATGAGCCAATAAGCCATTGTTGACTTGCTTTCACATAATGTATAAGTATTAGGAGTATAGAAGTGGGAACAGGTACTCTGAATCAATGACGCGAACAAAGAGAAGCAACCACTTACACTGTTGCCCCGGATGTCAATGTTGGGGAAGCGCCGCACAACATGCTTGATGGCCGATTCGAGGTTTTTGTCGGAGAGGAACGACGGCTTCGACTTGGCATCACCACAGGCCTGTTCTCGAAAGGTACCATGTCAGTGCATATCTTGTATCACGCTACAGATAAGCTTATGCTTCAATATTCCAAACATTTTCGCAGCAAAATCCATCATTGCTCTTATGACAAGACAAAATGCTTCTAATTTTTACACAGACATTGAAAGCATTGGGCACTTTCATGAGGTAACACCGTCGATTTGCAAATAACACTCCCTTGAAAAAGGGTGTACACCTTTCTAAGAGGTATTCAGTAAACAAAAAAAAAATCAAATAACTCTTCAATAAAGGTGTTGTTTAGCGCCAAGCAGCATGGCACAGGTAAAACGAAGCTTTCGGTATTTTGATAGCGCATTGCGGTACTGGCGATCTCCCGAAAGGTTCACAAAAATGTCTGCCTGTTTGTTCACAAAAGCAGTGTTCTAAGTTATCAAGCTCTCTTAAAGTCGTTTTTCTCTTTATTTTTATTTACTGCGTCCTAAATGAAAGACGAGATAGCTCACGAAAGTTCACGGCGATTTGCACAAACGATCTTACTTCCCATAAGTTCATTCTACATCGTTCAACTGAAACCCTTAATACTACTTTCGTTTGTTGCTCCGCAAGCGAGGATTCTCATAACCCGAGCTTCGCCTGGCTGAGATCGCTAGCGAACACCTCCCAAAGTGTCGGAAGTACCTCAACTCGCGAGAAGCGGCCAACGCCAATCTTCCGCTATGCGTAATCTAGCGCCAGTAAACTACACGTGAACAAACTCATAAAGGGAACAAAACCAAACAGACAACGTCCCTCTTTCGTGCAGGAGTGCGCGATCGCATCGTGCGAAACCAGCACTTGGAAGGTTTCTGCGACAGCTAACGCTTGTAAACAATCGGTCGCCGACTGCTTGACATCTGCGGAAGTGAACGCCCTTTATCGGCAACAGCAGTTGCATTTGGAAAGATTCTGACATGCCGCCGTGACACACCCTGTCCACGGAGTAAACGACTATCCGTCATCCGGGGTGCACGCGCGGACGAGGAACGAGAACGGAGTGTTTAGTTACCTTTTTGATGTTGTATATCCGCGTGAGCATTCCGACGCCTCGGTCGTTGAGGATGGTCAGTTTCTCGGCGATCCGCTGAGTGGTGACTTGAAGTGATCGGGCCATGTCGAACGCTCAGTCAGTCCTCCGCTTCACACCACAACCCGCAGGGAACGGCCCGAGGCACGCGCGCCGCACATAAACACACGCACACACCGCACCACAGGGAACGGAAGAAACGAAATGAACTTTCACACGGTGGTACAACTCACTTGACAAACATGACGCGTCAGAGGCGTCCGCTTTGCTCGAGCAAAGCGGCACTAGCGCACGCAAGAACGTCCCACGGCACGCACAACAAGCGCGGCTTATGAGGATTAGCAATGCCGGAAGCGAGGCTACACTACGTTATTCGCTTCACAGATGTTTCTCCGCAGCGTTGGAGCATAGCCTCTGAGATTGCGCCGCACGCTCGCCATCTTGAAGGCCACAATCTGAGCTTGTTATTTTTTACGCCACTGTGTTGCAGCGCTGCTAGCCCCATATTTTGTTGTCATTTTTAAATGTTACAAAAACAAAAACCTAAAACTTAATTTGTACTTTTGTTATTGTAACCTATTAAGTCATATTGGTTTTTTAAAAATAAATAACACATGTTTTTTAGAACAGTTTGAAAAGTTGTTTGTGAAAAAAAGAACAATACTTTTTCTTCTAAAGTGTTGTTGCGCTATTACTTTTTTAATTTGTAGTAAAACGACTTAAGCAATAAATTTTTAAAAGTTTAAAACTTTTCTTTTATTTGTGTTTTTAATCTCTGAGGACAGCTACCTTTGTCGTACATGCTGTCGTAGTTTGGTCACTGAGGCATAGTTAAATGACCACAAGTATCCTTGTGAAACAAAAACGTGAAATTATTTTTCGGTAAAAGGACACTGTTCAGCCTTGTGGTTAAGTACTTGGTGGCACTTAAAGTGGACGACAGCAACTCGCAGCATGTGCTATGTTATCTGGAAGGCGCCAGCAGAGGCCGGTAGCGGCATCCATCACATCGTGACGCATTCGGCCCGTGTGTGTGACAAGCGTGCACGCGCTGCACGCAGGTGCTGTGGCCTTGTGCGAGTTCTATAGTCGCACCTTTTCAGCGTACCGCCTGTGTTACGCCGTCGTTTGTCACCTATGCGCATAAATTCTCTCGACGCGGCGCTAGCCAAAGCGCCACGAATACCACCCGCATCTCTTGTGAAAGCCATGGATGCAGTGCCTCCTCGGTGGTGATACAGCCGTGTTTTGTTTCGTACCGAGCTAGTGAGGAACCATGGACGATCCGCTTGTAACCAGGATCAGCCCTCGGGCCAAGGTGCTTTCCGCTCTCTTCTACGGCGTCGTCTCGTTCCTCATCATTATTATCAACAAAGTCGTGCTCACTACCTACGGGTGAGTTCGTAGCCATGCTCCATGCAACCTCTTAGGCGAGCGCTTTCGCTTTCACCTTCTATCATGCACGTTTCCCGTTCATCTTCTTCACCTGTCTCAGGTGTCAGATGAAGTGCCTTTTTAATATACCTTTCTGTTTCGTCTCCTCCCGACAGGTTTCCTTCGCCGCATTTCTTGGGGGTGGGTCAGGTATGTCCTTTGCATGCCCGTTTACCTTTGCCACTGGTCTGAAGTAGTACCGATCTATGTTGAAGCAATACAACATCAAGTATGCCCGTTACTGTTATGATAGTCGATTCAGTGCGTCAACTTGCCGAATGAATGTCAGCGCACTTGCGCTCCGATTCCTCATGTAATGAAATCAAGAAATATATCATTCACGGCGTATTTTACATATCTCGACCCGTTTTTTTTTGTGTGTGTTTGTGTAGTGCGAAGAGCGCTCTAATTAGGAATGACTGCTCTATAGGTGACCCTTTTTTACAAAAAAATAAAATAATATGCTATTTTGAACTGTATCTCTGGGAAAAACTACGAACTGAGGACGTAGTGAACAGCGCTCATGCGATTGAGTTTTGTTGTTAGTTTGCTGACTGCCACTTCGGTGCTGTAGATGTCGTCTAACACGAAATAGTTACCGCCAAGATAGTCGTGTGCACAGCTACATTAGGATCGTGTCCGAATTTCTAGCTTGCTTTGAATTGTTGGTTGGCGCGCGCGTTTTTTTAATGCACGTGGCAAATGCGAAACCACCCCAATAAATTTTGGCGCCTACGTTGATAGAGTACGTTCTCGCCTCAGTTTGTTTTAAGTTTGCTTCGCATTCGGTTGCATTGCAATGCACACTTACTGTCGTGTCAAGCGTTTCATCTTTAAACGTAGTCGATGCAGTTTGCTCGGGGAGAGTTCCGAGAACGCGCAGACAGGTTTCGTATTACTTCACCGAATCGCACTTATAGAGAAGAAAAAAATTGAAGCAATGACCGACGACTGGGGGGTTTTCCCGTCTTGTCGCGGTAGTTCAACGACGGGCCTGTCTATAATTAGTTTCGGTGGTTGGACCGCGCGCCCTGGAATCTTGATCGGTCTGCGAAGCTACAAGCCGATTATGAGACACACACGTACATTGAATTACGTGCGGCGCCGTCCGAAAGTAAAATGCGCGGCATGCACCTATTATTGGTGCCATCGCATTACATATTGATGTTTCGCTTTTTCGCATTCGCACTGTCACTACTCGTCACTTTGGGCTCTTATAAGTTACCGAAAGAGAGAGAGAGAGAAATACTTCTTCGAGTGATTTGCTGTAGCGGGATTTCGCTATAGTGTGCATATAGGCCGTATTGTCATGCTCTTGAACAAAACTGAATAATTTGGGAGCATTCCAGTTTCAATTCGTTGGCTGGACAAGTGACTATGCAAAAAAAAAATAAAAAAAAAATGCAAAACTTTCTCGTGCTTTGGGAAGAAACAATAGTACGGCACCACACACTCTAGCGGCTTTTCGGCGGCAACCGCCGCCGGAAACTGCGTCTGGGATTCGGAGATAAACGCAGTAATTGGGTGGGAAGTGTGAAAGTTTTACGACGCTGATAACGGGCCTTACAGCCACCTCACTGAGGGCTCGGTGGTGCAATTCTGGGTGCCATAGCGGGAGGTGAAAGGAAAGAGCAGAATGTTTTTGACCCTATTTTGCTTCGCTTAGATGGGATATCATTTTCTCATTACCTAACCTCTGGTGATTTGTATGGGAACAGAATAGAGTGACAGTTTTGCTTTGCATATTGCATGCATGTTAGAGGATCCTAGCTAGGTTGTCAACTTCACCTGGTGTTTCCCACCATGATTCGGCTCATAATCGTATCATGGTTGTGGGGCATGATCTTGGGACTGTAATCATTCTGCTGTAGCCTTGATCACCGATATTGTAATGACTATGCTGTTAGCTGTTGCTGACTATAAATAAACGTGTGACTGAACATTCTCGTCTCCATTCCAGATGGTTATTACCATTATCCTGATATGGGCATTAAGGCAAGCAGGGTTTATAGACTTTCCAAATATATCGATGGCCACGTGTGCCAAGGTGAGACACAAGCAAGACGCATGATGTGTTGGCATGTTTTTTCATGAACTTGAAAACATAAACATGTTTTATTTTTATTAATGAATGCTTACCTGAAGCAAGTATTTATTTTCCTTTACAGATACTGCCGCTTCCCATATTCTTTGGAGCCAATCTAGTGTGTGGCTTGGGAGGCACACAAAAAATTAGGTACGCCATCACTCTATGTCTTATGTTCACTGGGTAACACCGTTAAAAAAATTTGTGAAGTGTTCCACAGAGACAACATCCATATATTCTGTTTTACCTGCACTAGCTCAGTTTTCGAAGCGAGCACATGCCCTGAGTTTCAGGACATGTGCATGTCACAGATCTCTCTGTGGTGGTTGGGTGACCCGCCGTAATTGAATGGAAAATACGCACACAAAATAACTCGTATTTCATGAATGAAACGTGACGTCGAAAATGACTCATGGTTTCAGATACTACCGAACCACTGACACATTCTGGACGTAATTGTATTTACCTGCCGCAAAGTGCCTACTTTCCTATGCTATTTGAATGTTTTAGCCCGCAGTTTATGAGAGCTGCCTCAATGTAGACCCATTTTGTCCCATTCAACAAATTGCAAGATTCGGAGAAGAGGTTTCAAAAACGACTGCCGGTTTTAGACTCGCTGAGGGGCGCACTTTCTGTTAATATGCTACTTTGTTTCTGTAGCTAAAGCCGCGCAACTCACTCGGTTATTATTCTCGACTGCAACGCTAACATCTGCTGCTACATTATACAGAGTTGTGGCAGAACAGTTTGTGGTGCGGGCCAAGTTTTTGAATGCCATACTCGGATGTGTGTGTACGGCAGAGCGGGACGAAGAGAGTGCTTCAATGCCTCAATAAGTCTGCCTGGCCACTGGTGCAGGCAGTGCCTGCACAATTGTGAGCACAAACACCTCGATGCCCCCGACTACACCAGAGCTCAGCAGCCAATACTATGTTGGCGAGGTCAGTTTCTAAGTGTGGCTCGTAGGTGGGTTCTTGCATATTTTTAGCTAATATACCACCCTGGTTTGACGATGAAGTGATAATGCTAGAACTTCTTAACTATAACATGCGAAGATGCAGTTCTTTAGCTTGATCTGCGGTCCCCATTGTGTATATTAGTTAGATGTAGCCTCCCGCAATGACGTGCTGGTAAAGCATGCTCATACTTCCTTTAAAACTAGCGTAATTATAGTCTAGCAACTAGGTAGACGAATACTTGATCACCAATGGCTTCCAGCACACCGTCAACATAGATCAATAGTGGTAAATGATCGGGAAATCTTTACTTCGCATTCTGAAGACAAGCATATTAAGCAATAGTAGCACATCAGAAGTAACAGTAATCTGTGCTTGTGCTCTTCAGTGCCTTTTTAAATGGAAAGAAGCTTTCACTTTTGAGCTTCGTATCTTCACTTCGGAAGGGCTAAAGTGTGCTATATTTCACAGTCAAGTAGTTCAAATATATACCAATGAGCTAAATTTCAAGGGGGACACACGGTGTGTGTCCCCCCAACTTGAACAAAAGGGGGTCGGACCCTCTGTACCCCCCTCCCCCCATGATTAACGACACTGCAGCACACGACTTCACGACTTGGCTGAGCTGTTCACCGCAGCATCTATCCTTCATTGTATGTGCTTGTATGATTGAAGTCGCTGAGGAAAAAAAAACAAAAGCCAACGAACACTACTTTGATCACAGTGCAACTGAGATTACCTTGGGGAAAAGTTTCTGACAAAGAAAAGTGTGTGGGTCGCAGTACGCAAGCTTGAAGTTTCTCAAGGAGCATAAAAAAGTGATCTTTTTATTGAGCAGTGTCATGCCATATGTTTGAACATTGTGGAAGGCTTATTTACAACCCAGTGGGCATATTGTAAATGAATCCATTCGAATGTTTCATTTGGCTCCAAGTTTATCTATGTTATGGTAGGACATACATTGTCTTCAGAACAAACGCGGCATAATACTTATTTTTCTTGTCAAACTAAGCATCTACAATTTCTCTCTGCAGCTTGCCAATGTTCACAGCATTACGTAGGTTTTCCATTCTCATGACTATGATCGGGGAATACCTGGTGCTGAGGTGAGTTCAAGTTTTTCTGAATATGAACCTTGTTTTAAAATTCTCATTGCACTAGCCTCTAACTTGATTTTTTTTTTAATTTCTATATTCTATTCTTGGAACTGTTTGACATGAGTGCCTTGTTCATATACCATGCATTGTGCTCTATGTTGATTAGATAGCTGGAACTTGCAAAGTGAATGCATACTGCTACAGGGTTCCATAGCTCCATGCTATACGAAACTAGCCAAGTTTATATTTGCTTTAATCACTCGAAGGGCCAGAGTGGGGGGCTAGTTGGTTGTACATAGTTGACACTTACGACGCGCTGTTTGAACACAAAGAAAGACACGAGAAAAGCACAGGGAGAACACAACACGAGCGCCGCTTGCATTGAGATTCATTCCTTCTTAAGCTTGTCATGGCTGTAGTGGTAATAATCAAGAATTCTTTAACATGATTCTGCAAAACTTGGTCAACGTTCGCGGTTGTAGACAGCGCCATCACATTGAAAGTGATATTAAACAGGATTTCAGCAAAAGCACATATGACAGATATGTGCTGTGAGAGAAAAGTGAATCTAATCGTAGAAGCACCAAATCTTAAACTGTCACCGTACACATGGTGAGAAGAACAAGATACCTTATTAAAATGCATTGCTAGGCTAGTTTATAACTTTCAGAAATTGATAGCACATGGATAACTCTGAAGTGCTGGTCCTGTGCTTCTGTGCACCTACTTTGTCTTGTTTCATTTAGAGCTATCTATTTACAGAACAAAGAACATTTCTGGTAAGGTTATATTTGTCAGATGCCTTATTTACTCAAAATAAATTAAAATACGCTGCTGCCTTGTAACTTTCTTGGGCATAACAGGGAATCCCTGTGTAAGCAATCGTGCTCACCAACGCAGGGCTGTGAAGTAGCATTTGATTCTTCATCTCTCTTTTCCCAGGAAAAGGCCTCAGACAGGTGTTGTGATCTCTGTGTTTGCCATGGTGGGAGGTGCAATGATAGCCGCGTGGTAAGTACTTTCCATGTGGTCCTTCGCATATTATTTCGCTACTGCGAATTACGAGTAGTGAGGTTAAAGAATTCGTAAGTAATGTAAGCAGGACAGAACATGGTGGAGAGTGTCTTTTCTCAGCAGTGAAGTGATTTGAAGAAATGAAAAAGGCACTAGGTGATAATGAGCGCAGAGTACAAAATGGTAACGCTGTGTTAACGACATTGCTACACTAGGAGCATTGTTATTCAATGCAAACATGCGAAAAAGATAAGTCGGAAATGTTGTAGGCTCAATAACTTTAGAATTATAGGGCCGTGCTCTGCCCGTTGCGCAGCGTGACCTCCCTTATGCGCATGTGCGTCAGCTCTGCCTCTCTCTCTTTTCTCTCCTATGCTTCCTCTCACCTCGTATCACCTACACAGTGAGTGTGCGCTAACCTACGCTCACTCTTCCATCTCTCCTTTCAGCATTCCTCCCCTCATCCCCACAGGGTTTACGCCTCCATTAGACATGCGCCTCCCCTCTCGCCCCTCTTAAGCCAGCGTCTTAAGCCAGTGTCTGCTAGCGAGTTTTTTTTATTTAAAAAACGGACTGCTCACGTTGCATGACCATTCACTGGGTACACCGTACACATAGGTACTCCATTTGCACCTCCAAGGTAGTGCTGGTGGGAGACTTCTCTTGCGCATTGTTGAACTACAAAAATTCGCAATGTGTGCATCAAGTAAAAGCGGACTGCTGGTCTCTGTGTCCAATCGGACTCTTTTGTCTCTTGGTGCACAATAGCAGCGATCGGCATGTTCCAGTAGGAAACTCTGGTCTATCACTGCGTGCTTTGCGCCACCCCAGGTTTCTCTCCTGCGAATGCAGCAATAAGCGCCAGCGTTAACGTGGCCGGCACCCGCTTTGCATTCGCTTTTGTTCGCACCTGCTGCTTCGCATGTACACGTGGTTCCCTTTAGCGGTAGACGGTGTAATTTTTTTAAATGCACTATGTAGCCACATGTTGCGAACTTGCATAGCTGTGACTACGGTGATGATCCTTGGAAATGTGATGGGCTATTCCTGCAAAAAGAGAAAGCTTCATTTCTGCCTTCATGTGTACTAAATTTTGAAATTTTTTTAAATAAAGCTTACATATTTGGGCTGTTCCTACAATTTTATAGATGTTTTGTCATGTGCTACAAAAAAGTTATTCTGTTCCAAGAGAAACTTTTGATGGTATTTTAAGGTAGCGAAGTGTAAAAAAAAAAAACCTTCAAGAGAAGAATTAAAACTGTGCCAGTGCTGTACCTTTGCATGTATTATCACAAGATTCCTAAACATACTGCATGACGTACCTACTTCAAGCAGGCTCTAGTTGTACCTCTTGGGGTGTTTTTTGGTTGTACAATAATAATCACCGTTTGTGAGGTTTCCATTTTTCTGCTTTTATGCTGCGCCTCCAGGGCCTTCAAGTGACAAAAATTACACGTGCTATCATGCGACGTAGCATTATTGATTGGAAAGAAGTGTGCGTTGTTTAAGAAGGAAAGGGACAGCACGCAAAATGATTGTTGCAGAGTGATGAATGTGTGCTTTGAAAAGCACAGCTGTTCTGCAAGCATAAGTTCATCCAGATAAGTGTCTTGAAATAGACATCACAGCTTCGCTGCTGGTCTGTATCGATCTGCTGCACATTAGCACGGATGGCCGCCATTTCAAAAAGAAGAGCTCAGTTTGCTGGGTCGTCCAGGGACTGTCCTAATTGAGCTCGGGCCATCTCCCTTTCAGCAAAGACCTGTCCTTCGATGTTGGCGGCTACACGCTAGTCCTGCTCAATGATTTCTTCACTGCGGCCAACATCATATGCGTTCGCAAGGTTGTCGACGCCAAGGTATGCGCACCAGACGCTCTGACATTGAAAGACACAACGCCGTGAAAGCACTTCAGTGCACACAGTCTGACACGGCTTTTGCTGTTCAAATGCATTCTTCTGGAAGTTTTGTGCCTCAAAGCTTATAAGACGTTTACTGACTCGGTCAATTTAGTTTAGGGTTTGTGAACGAAATCGTCAAAACTACGCTTCTGCATAGAAATACGGTGTAATGAACCTTTACGAGCGGCTGTCGGTGGTTTATAAATTTCGATCAGATGTGGCACTTGATTAAACACTGATGCTGACCCACTCCTATACTTCGTACTTCATTTTCTGTGTTGCATGAGTTTTTATATAGGTTGGGACTCTGTAACGCTAAGTCTTCTTCGTAGACCACCTGATATTTGCCTTTTAGTATGATTCTTTAAAGCTTCCTCGGATTTAGTGGCAACAAATGTTTCTCCATGAGCAGCATTTGATATGCTTTCTGTTTTTTTGTTCCCAATGATAGGACCTCACAAATTACGAACTGCTCTTCTACAATGCCTTGCTCATGGTGGCACCCCTGGCTTTTCTGTCGTGGGCCATTGGTGACCTGACAATGGTGAGCCCATTTGCATGTTACCGTGTCCTTGTAAATGTCGCCGAAACTGGGTACATTCAATCTCATGCAGGGCACAAGAATATTGTCATAATGCTGAACTTCAGCTGACTTAGAAGCGAGGTAGTAGCTATAAAGAATAGTACTACAATAAAGGTCTCTTAACTAAAGTGTATTGAAGCAAGAAATTCATCAGCAAAACTCGTACACTAAAAATACTGTGAAGCTGAAAAATGACATCACAGGTGAAAAAAAAAAAGGCAGTGCCAGAAATGGCAAAGAAAAAGCAGATAACATGAAAGACTAATTACTTATTGTTAGTTAAAATGGTCTCGAAAAAGTAGTTGCTTCCAATTTCTAAAGAGAGTGCTGGAAATCTGATGTTCCGCAGCAACTAATTGCGACCTTGCGTCAGTGTATCGTGATGCATGCTTGGGAGCAAAGATGTATTCATATAGTGAATATTGTTGAAATGTGCAGTGAAAAGGGCATTAACTAAAGGTCTCTTAGACAGATGCCAGTGTTGGTTATTGAGACCTCATTTAATATAGGGAAATCTATATTGCAAGCGGCTGGGTTAAATGCACCCTCATACCTCATTTTAACAAAGTGGCAGCTTGCACCAAAATAAGTTCATTACCGTATTTACTCGCATAATCCTCGCACTCGCGTAATCCTCGCACCCCCAACATCGGCCAACAAAAATTCGATTTTTTTTCCTCGTGTAATTATCGCACCCCAAAAATCGCAGCAGCAGATGTCGTCCGCTGCTTTGAGCCAATGATGAAAATAGCACCCATTAGCCTAGCGCCATCTCTTATGCATCATGCATGCTGATGAAACCCATTGCAACCGGGTAAATTCCACGAAGACTCTCCTGCTACGCTGGGACAAGCTTAACAAAGGGGCCGAGAAAACACATCGGCCAGGAAAACGCCCCACACACCCTCCTCTTCTCTGAGAAATCAGGCGCGCATGATTGCCCGGAAGGAAGGCATCCCGGCGCAAGATTTCTGCGCGAGCAACGGGTGGGCCACACGGTTCATGCGCCGAAGTGGACTCTCGCTCAGGAAACTGACGACTCTGGGTCAACGGCTACCTTCGGCGTACGATGATAAGGTCATCGAGTTTCATCGATTTGTGATTAGGATTCGGGAGCAAAAGAACTTCCTGCTCTCACAAATTGGAAATGCGGATCAAACTCCGCTCAACTTCGACATGCCGCCAAGCACAACGGTGGAGGAGAAGGGTGTGCGGAGTGTGCGTATTAGAACGACGGGCGCCGAGAAGCAGAGGTGCACCATCATGCTCACCGTAACAGGGGACGGGCAGAAGATGCCCCCATTTATTATTTTTAGCGGAAGACCCTCCCGAAGGCCAAGTTTCCCCCTGGAATACACGTGCGTGTACAAGAGAAAGGATGGATGACCGCCGACCTTATAGTCGACTGGATAAAAACTGTTTGGGGACGACGCGCTGGAGCACTTCTTTACCCGTCGCTGCTGGTTGTCGACAGCTTCCGCGGTCACCTGGTCGACTCTGTTCGGGCGAAGCTGAAAGAGCTGCGGACTGACCTCGCTGTTATTCCAGGCGGTCTGACTTCGAAGTTGCAGCCTCTTGATGTATCCTTGAACAAGCCGTTCAAGGATAATGTTCGGAGGCTGTATTCGGAATAGATGGCCGAAGGCGACCACGCAATGACTCCCGGGGGCAAGATAAAGAAGTCGTCGGTGGAGATCCTTTGTTCTTGGGTAATCGAGGCATGGTCCATGATTTCGCCAGAAATTATCGTCCGCAGGTTCAAAAAGACTGGGATCTCCAACGCCTTGGACGGGACGGAAGACGACGTGGTCCACGAAAACGACGAGGGAGACCACGCTGAAGCTGGTGATAAGTCCGATGACGCTGCTATGAGCAACGAAGATGGCAGTCTTGACTCGGGCCCTGAGTAGTTCGCTGAAGAGACTTATTAGCTAGTGACTTTAGTCTGTGCAAATAAACCTTGATTTGGGTTGAACATGTAGTTTCATTGTAAAGGTAAGCCTTGTATCAGCACTTTTTGAAGCTTTTAGTTGCTTGTGAAAAAACTGCAATTCGTGGCCGTTTTCTATTTTTTTTCTTGCGCTGTACCTTTCTGCGGGAAATTTTCCCCGCGTAATTATCGCACCCCCAACTTTCCATGGGTTTTTTGGGAAAAAAAGTGCGAGGATTATGCGAGTAAATACGGTATATGAAAAAAATTATTACATAAGTGTATTTCCAACACCATATCTATTGCAAGAGTATTCTTCATTTACTTTGTTATAACTGATATTTCGTTATATACAGGTTCATTATATCAAGGTTTGAGTGTACATGTGCTAGTGGTCGGGCGACTTTTGAATTCTATTTCAGTGCGACAATGACAGTGCCTTTCTTTCATCTTCTGTTCGGTTCACAATAATAAAAAAAAAAGGCGCTGGAGTACCCGCAATGGCTGGAGCCTGGATTTCTGGGTGCCTTTCTTTGTTCCTGTCTGATGGGCTTTATGATAATGTACGCCACAGTGCTGTGCACTGCGTATAACTCTGCTCTCACCACTACCATCATCGGCTGCCTAAAGGTACGTGCATTGCTTCAAAATGACTAACACTCCGTCCTTCTAAGCATCGGTTCTAAGTGACAAGCATCGCTTCTAGTCTCTGAATGACAAGCACTCCGTCCACATGCTTTGGAGAGCAGTGTGCCAGAATACAATCACACCTCTTAATAACAAACTCACATCTGCCATGAAAATACTTTGTAATGTCCTCAAATTCCTTATAAATGATTGTTTGCAGCGCTGTATCAATGGCAAAGCTATTGGTCACTTCATTTTAACCTATAATTTGTTATGCACTCAGACTTTGATATAATGACCAAGATATAACGAAATACCGCTTTTAATGAAGTAAATGAGAAATAATCTTGCGATGGATAGATACAAATAAACGTTTATAAGGAATATTTAGATATAGCGAACTTATTTTTGTGTAAGATGCAACGTTATAATGAGAATTGAGTGTATCTGAATTCATTATATCGATGTCTGAGTGTATAACACCAGGGCTTATAATTTGTCTGGCAGATTTGAATTACATGGCTGTTCCCAAGAAAGAGTTGGGTAGATCTGGATAGGGAAGAATTTCTACTAATTCAAGTGCTTAAAAACCTGCCCAGCATTATTTTGAACAATATTTTCCATTCATACAGTCAGTCATGCACAAAAAAAAGTCGCACAGTGTTGCCGCATGCTAACATGTCCAGCAGAACGTGATTAGTATTCGAACGCCTGCAGGAAGACGAAGCATTTGCGCAGCTTTGCAGCTTCATGCTAAGTTTGGTGCTAAGGGTGTTTTAAACAAGAATGTATGGCGCAAAAGCTGTTACTTTCACATTAGCTTGCGTTCTATGCCATTCGTTCTCAAGTTCATTTGTTCCTGCTCTTTTAATTACCAAGCTGCTGAGGGTCGGGATTCAGAACTTTGGAAGTGCTCCTCAGCGTGGTCACACTTAGGTAGTGAACGTTTCTCAATTAATTATGAGGCCATACTTGGCGTTTCTTTCCATATTTTTTGGACGACGCAGCCAGCAATGGCAAGGAAAATGGTAGGTGTAACCTTAAGAGACAAGAAGAGAGCAGA
This sequence comes from Rhipicephalus microplus, assembly GCF_013339725.1. Lineage (NCBI taxonomy): Eukaryota > Metazoa > Arthropoda > Arachnida > Ixodida > Ixodidae > Rhipicephalus > Rhipicephalus microplus. Next base: position 70,469,870 of record NC_051175.1, read on the forward strand.
GTGGATTAGGAAACTAACCGGGGTTAAGGATATAATAGTTGAAATTGGGAAGAAGAAATGGACATGGGCCGGGCATGTAGCACGCAGACAGGATAGCCGCTGGTCAATAAGGGTAACTCAGTAGATTCCTAGAGAAGGCAAGTGGGTTAGGGGGAGACGGAAGGTTAGGTGGGCAGATGAGATAAAGAAGTTTGTGGGTGTAAATTGACAGCAGCAAGCACAGGACTGAGTTGACTGGCGGAACATGGGAGAGGCCTTTGTCCTGCAGTGGATGTAGTCTGGCTGATGGTGATGATGACTTGGTGTCTCCTTTGATATTTTTTGGCTGACTTGTATGTACATGCAGGAGGCCTGTTGACTTTTGCAGATTTCTGAGTTCACGTTTGTGCTTTTCTTATTTTTTTGTTTTTTCAGAACATAATGACCACCTATGTCGGAATGTACGTTGGTGGTGACTACATCTTCAATCTTTCCAACTTTGTGGGCCTTAATATTAGGTAAGAGAGCATCACTGTCTAGAGAAGAGCAGAGCATATTGCTTAGCATCTTTGAAGTTACTGAAGAGTAAGGTTTGTTTTTGTGTGCTCTTGAAAACGCCTGTTTTGTAGTTCGTTTATCGTGACTTATAAGTCCACAGTTAACTGTTCCCAGGCTCTTGTGAGGGCAGTAGACATTGCGTACTATGTTTTTTTTTTTCTACATTGGGTGCAGAATTGCTTATCTGCAGGTCACAGGATGGAATTGCCGCTTTGGCGGCCATATTTTCATTGGTGGTGGAAATCCTTGAGGCCCAAGTGCTTATACCGTATTTACTCACATAATCGGCACACTCGCATAATAGGCGCACCCCTAGTTTGGTCGCGGAAAATTCGATTTTTTTTAATTCCGTGCATAATAGGCGCACCCCGAACTTGGCCGTGATCAGAAACGATTCTGCCCCCCAGCGGTACAGTTGGAACGCGGTCCTCGTACCCTGAAGAAAAAAAGAAGGCAAATCGACGAGCAAATAAAAAAAATTCGAAGTGCAACGACCTAATCAACGTGTTTGTCGAAATAAAACTTGAAAAAAAAAAAAAAGCATCCATGAGCGAAAAAAAAAAAAAAAAACGGCTGTTCCATCAATTACTGATACCCCCCAAATCGCCGCGCTTTTTGGAGGTCACATCGGGCGGCCTCACATCGATACTGCTGCCTTTGGACGTGTCCTTGAATAAACCTTTCAAGGACAATGTTCGAAGGCTGTACACCACCTGGATGGCTGGAGGACAACATCAGCTGACTACAGGTGGTAAGATTAAGAGGCCGCCTGTGGAAATGCTGTGCGCTTGGATCGTGGAAGCGTGGCAGGCGATCTCCGACGAAGTCATCAGGAAAAGCTTTAAGAAGACGGGTATCTCGAACGCACTAGATGCGAGTGAGGATGACATGTTCACCGAAAACGAATCCCCGCTCGGCGAGGATGAATGTGTGATCTCCGACTCGGACTCCGAATAGGGAAAAGGAGGAACAGCTATGACTTTTGTGTAAATAAATTTTACGTGTGTGTGTGCAGTTGACGGCTCTCGCTTGTTCATTAAAAGGTACGTAGGTATGTGTGTGTGTGCAGTTGACGGCTCTCGCTTGTTCATTAAAAGGTACGTAGGTATGTTTGTTTTATGCTGAATTGGTAAACGATAAAGTCGCCTTTTACTTGACAAGTGTGCAGATTTAAAGCGCGAGAACAGAGTTGAAAAATTTTTTGAAAATTTTACCCCGCGTAATTGGCGCACCCCTAACTTCGAGCCGGATTTTCTGAAAAAAAGTGTGCCTATTATGCGAGTAAATACGGTATATAGATGCACGTTAAAAAAAAATCCCAGGTGGTCGGGGATTTCTGGAAAGCTTCACTATGGCGTCTCTCATTATCATATCGTGGTTTTACAGTGAAAGCTGTTATGAGATCACTACTTAGGTCATTCACAATGCCGCAGTTGTCCGCATTTGCCGCCGGTGTCCGTAACCACTTCGCACGAAATAAGAAGAAAATACAAACCTAGTACCAAGGACACAGTGGAGCTCGAACCTAGGTACATTGCGTGCCAGGCCAGTATTCTACCACTGAGCCACATTGCTGCTTGGAACTTGTTTGCATACCTGCCTTAGACAGGCTTGATGTTGGGGAAGGAATGGTATTAATATGAGTAATAAAGAGTTTTAGGACAGCAAAAGAACAAGCAGGTGTCACACAATGCGAATAGTGTAACGAATGGGCCGTCCAGTGCTCCAACCCATTACAAAAGCTTGTTCTTGATCACCTAATAACTTCGGCGCATATCCTTTTCAGGCATAATTTCTCATCATTGTCAGCCACTGCATGAACAACTAGCACAAAATTCTTGCAAGTGTTTAGCGGGTACCACACATCCCAGAAGAATGACGAAAGATAGCATAGCAAATGCCGACCTACTACCCAGAAATCATTTTTAATATTGTCGTAGTAGGTACCCAGCAAGCATGCTTGAAGCAGTTACCCAAGGAGTGTTTAGAAAAGGCTCTGAAAGGCTGCTTTTCTAGCTTTTACTGTGACTGTGCTGCGCCTTTTGCTCAGGCCTGGCGTTTTCTTTGGATGTTAAGCCGCAACAATTATTAGTTTTTCTACACTGAAAAGCCTGGAGCATTATTTAGTACTTGCGTATCTATACTTTGGGAAAAATAGTCGCTCAAATAGAAGTTGTATTTCGTGAGAGTTAAGCAGTACAATTGTCCTCTGATTGGATAGCATTTATGATTACATTCAGACTGATCACAGTATCTGAAAGCCCTCATTAGTGAAACGTAAGTTCACTGTGATCTATGCTGGCTGAACGTTATAACGTTGAAGGTATCGCATATCATTGCGCATTTGCTTTATATTTTGTCTGTTTCTCTTTTTCTTCTCTGTTTAGCGTTGGCGGAAGCCTGCTGTATTCTTATCTCACCTTCATTCAGAAGCAGAGCAACCAACAGATGCCAACAACACAGTCAAAGTGAGACCCTTTCGTAATAGAGTTCTTTTGTGTAGTGTCTGCTTTACTAAGCAGCTTATTTCTGTCTGCTAGATTCCTTGCATTTCTTTCGAAAGCATGCCTCAAAGCTTGCATGTGCCAATCACATTAGATGCATTGTAGCTTGTTAGGTGTCCTTTCATGCAGTGCACTCTTTTCAAAATTTAAAAACGCAGCTGCTTCAGTTTAACAAGTTTAAAATTTTCTTACACCGGACTCGCTCGGTCTGAGACTTACGACATGACCTGAATCTGAGTGAGTAGACTCGTGAGTTTGCCGACCTATACTTTCCTGTAGTGCTGAAATAAAGATAATATCACCAAACAAAGATTGGTAGACCAAAAAAGTTCGAAAATAAAAAAAAAGAGGTGATGCTTTCTAAGTATTTTATGCCAGCTCATCACGCATCTGCGTAGACCTCTCAAATTTTTTAGCTAGACGGGGGCAGATTGTTTGTGTTACAATCGAATTCAGTGAGCTGTGTTCAGTGAGCTTCGAAAACTTTGAACCACAATGGGGCTATAGCTAAATATTTCTTTTGAAACCTGCGACTTCACACTAATGCACTGGAATCAGCGTTCTCGCGACTGGAAGTCCCATAACATGGGACATTGAACTTCCTTTGCACATTAGAGGGCCAAACCCCATGACGGCGAAAATGCACACGAAAGCGACGAGTGATGCGACGTAGATTGCCTTCGCACGAACAGTCGCTTGCCCAGTCAAGCCTAATGCATGTGACGGCTTCAGCGACTCAATTCCACTGTCGCTGGCGTGAGGCTGTCAACTCGCACCGAAAATTCGCTGTAGTCATTGGTATCTAACGTAAAAATAAGATGTGCTGTTGCTCGTCGCTGTTGCGTGCATTTGCGTGCTTATGGGGTTCGTCCTTAATGATAAGTCTGTGACCACCAAAATAACAAGAACATTTTTTTTTTTTTTCAAATACAGTCTACCACTCTAAACTAATGTAATGTTTCACTTTAGTGTGCCTGTTAGATATACCCATTTAAGTATGCCTTTTCCACATTTATCAAAAGAAAGAGTTTACAACCATTTGGTGCTTATCTTGCCTCTAAACGATAACTGTCTGTCTTACATGCCTCTTCTTTCTTTAAACGCTGCCTCCCAGGTAAGTTTACGTTGCCACTGCATGCACATTATTAGCTTAAGGGCATTCTTGACAAGCGATTTTTATCAGCAGTCCTGATACGAAAGTAGCAAGCTCTTGGAGAATAGAGAAATGCAACCAAGAAAGACAATCAATATTGTTGAGCCGAAAACCCTCTCAGCCTGCAAACACTCCGTCGCGTCTGCATCACAGCATTGGTGGCCATCCTGAGACAAGATTTTCTTGCTGCTCTATCTTCATAAATTGACCCATTGGCCAATATTAGCACCAAGTTTTTATGAACCCCTAGACCATTTTGTTTTCTGAGAGTTTTTTTTTTTGTCTAAGAAGTTTATTGTTTAATTTGATATTGAATATTTTTGGCTTCTAGAGAGCATGCTTTGATTGAAGAAAAAAATTGAAGCATATGTTTAGTCACAATGACTTAGGAAAATTTATTGTTCCATGGCTGATTAGTGTCTGATGGTCTGTAGTATTGTGTAATTATCAAAAAACTGGCAAACAGGTAATGTTTCATGGGATGCCCTACCGTGGCCGCCAGAAATGGTAACTGAGAAGACTTGATGGGGACGTCGTTCGTGTCAACCTCCCTGCCATGACGTGTTCTCTTCGTAGTGTCCTTTGAAAAGCCTTCCTCGTCTGATGCACTGCTGCAAATACCGGTGCGACCATCACTACGGGTTTCGCATCCAAAGTCACAGTAGACTTCGAGGTTTGAATGATTAGCGCCTGAGGAGCTGTATAATAATAAAAGGCTTCTTTCCCATGATAATGCATGAGCGATGTAGGCATTGCCTTTAGAAGATGCCATTTTCTCGACACAAGTGACTAAAGTGTGTAATGACGGTAAAAATTTTAAAAAATGCCATGTGAATGCTGCTATTAGTGAAACGGCACATGAACTGGCTTAGAAATGAGGGAGTCTTGTTCGAGATGCTCACGGGGGGGGGGGGGGGAGGCTACTGTAATTACTCGAATCTAACGTGCACCTTTTTCCCGGTTAAGCGAGTTCATAAATCGCATACGCGTTAAAATCGAGTGCGAAAAAAAAAATGAATACGGTCATTCTATTGCCATCGGCATTTACAAAATGGCCGCCCCCTACGTGCCGCCCGTGCGTCGGCATGGCGCGTCGGCCATTTCTGCCTATGTGTTTCCCATGTGCGGCACTTCGTACGTGTGCTGAGGAGTTCCTCATATTGTAGTTCATTAGCTTGATGGCATGGAAGGGTCGACTCTAGAAACTCGACGAGTGCACCACGATGCCGCTTTTAAAAGAAAAGTCATCGCATATGCCGAAACAGACTGAAATCGGGCCGCATCGCGGTCGTTCGGAGTTCCCGAAACGTGCGTGTGGGACTGGCGTAAACAAAAGCAGAAGATTGTCAAAGATTCGTGCAAAGGCTTCAGTGGACCACAGCAGAGTCGGTTTCCGCAAATTGAAGAGCTGTTCGCCGAGTATCTGCTTGAGCAGCGAGCGGCATAGCGGCCCGTGACGACAGAACTGCTCTAAGTGCGGGCTATGCAGTTAGCTTTAGAAAAAGGGCTAACGCGGAGCCAGTTCAAAGCGAGCAGGTGCTGGCTAACTAACTTTATGAAGAGGAAAGGCTTTTCCCTCCAAAAGCGAACGGGCATGCGCCAAAACTTGCCGGAAGAGTACGAAGAAAAGCTTCACAGTTTTCAGAGGTTCGTCCCAAACTTGCGGCACAACAACGGCTACCTGCTTGATCAAATCGGGAATGCCGATCAGACGCCTCTTTACTTCTACATACCTGGCACCACAACCGTCGAGAAGAAGGGGGCGAAGCAAGTTCGCATGCTGACATCGGGCCACGGTAAAAAAAGAGTGACGGCAATGCTCCGTTGCACGTCAGATAGGCACAAGCTTCCCCCATACCTCATATTTAAACGGAAGACGCTCCCGAAAGAAGTCGTTTTCCCGAGTAGTATGATCATGCGGGCCAACGAGAAAAATGGGTGCGCGTTGCAATCGATGTCTTACTTCTTTTTTTTTTCGTCGTGAAAACCGAGTGTGCGTTACAATGGAGGGCGCGGTAGAATCGAGTAAATACGGTATTATCTTCAGTGGACGGACGAGCCACTCATGTCCAAAATAATTGAGGGTTTAGAGAGAGAAGGCAGCCTTGTGAAGAATGCTGATGCTGTGACGGCAGTGTGGCAGACTGACAAATCGGTCACTAGAAAGCTTGCCTGCTATTCCCAATAGCCTCCCTCTTCACTTCTTTTTTTTGGGGGGGCTGACTCTTGCTGCCTGTATTGTAATACTCAGTTCAGTGAGTGTCCCCAACGTGCTCTCTCTCATTCGGGGTCTGATGTGTGCGCAGTTCTTGCACGTCACAAATCAATATTTTTAGCCCTCATTACAGCTGAGCAAGATACAGAAATAGCACACGAGAATTCTTTGCTATAAACATTCTTGAAACTGAAAAGTGTGTCAAGATACAATCATGTGGACAGTGAAGATTCACCTGTGTTCATATCTTGACGTAATCATCGAAGTTGGCGCAATAGTTTTTCTGTAATGGAGTAATTTATTTCATATGTTGATTTTTCCTTGCAGTAATAACGAGCTAAAAAGGTTTGTTCATGTAAGATGACAGCTGAAATGTATGTGTATTTCGTGAATAAATTCATATGGGGCTGTTAATTAAGCAGCGATGTTGACTTAGGAGTAGCCTCAGAAATCTTAGCTTTTGTAGATACTTTTACAGGGAGAAAAGAATGGTTGGGCTCCCCATCGGCCATGTTTATAGATAAAATGGTGGTATTTCTAAAAGTTTTTAAACATAATTATGGCACAACTTCACCGACTTTATTAATTCTAGCAGTTCACTTATTGATACTTTCATTCCGGCTTTGAAATATCGCAAGTGTTCTGGCGGGTAATAGGAATGGAGCTGGTGTACCTCTGCAAGGTGCTGTGTGAACTCTGGTCAGTTTCCTCGGTTACGCACATGCACCAAGATCTAGCAATGCCTGTATTCTCTTCCTTTTCTGTTTAAATGTAGTGTATGGAAGGTTAGGAACACATGCTATAACGAACTGGATATGTAAATCTGAATTTGGTAAGTTGTGCTTCACTTCAGTGGAGTAATTAAGCCTGTTCTTCACCGTGTCACACCCGACACTGATACGGCTTCACTATAGCTGATATTTGTTTCAAACATATTATGTGTTACATTGCAGTAGTGGCGTGCACTTAACGTTCACATGGTTATATTGGGCAATAATATGCTCCAGCCATGTTCATTCTATCGAAGTTTAGCTGCACATTACAATGAAACCCTGTATTTAGCAAAACGGAATGTGTGGTGCACATAAAAAGCCACATATTGGGGACATTTCATATTGTATAAAATACATTAGGCTTTTTTTGAACCCTGTGATCTTAAATCTTGGATGTCAATTGGATGGCATGTCATAACTGTGCGCACAGCACCCTCTTCCTTGCTCTTGCATGAACTGCATGGTACAAAAGTTCTAGAAATATAATCGCATGTTGGTAAAGAAAGAGCGTAGGAAAAGAGAGATGCCCAAGAGTAAACATGCACTTGGCACCGATGCCTCTAGTTTTATGGCTATGTCGCAGCCATCAGGGTTAAAAAAAAATTCGTCTTACCATGAGGCCAGTTCTGATTCTAAATTTTTTCACTCAGCTGTTATGTTGCTTTAGGTTTCATTTCCTTTTTCTTTTCTTTCTTAAATTTCTGTTTTGTGTCCTACTGTGTAATCATTCATTCAGGTTGCTTGAAGACTCGGAAAATGAGAAATCCTGCGTAAGTGGTGAGGGTTGTACCCAGAACTTACTCGTTCATATTAAGGTTACTTGGTGCATCGTATAAATGGAAGTAGTGCTACATAACTGATGCACGCGTTTTCAGGCTTTTAGATTCTTTACACAGGTGACACCTCACAAAATGGAATGATTACTGAGAGTATATAAGAAGTTCAGTGTTGCAACTTTGATACTTTGAGTTTTACGGCAGCGCACGTGCCACACATAGTGGCAATTTGCATGTTAAAAAACAAAAATGCTGCCGAACTTTCCATGCCATTGCAATGACTTAGCTGAGCCTGAGGATGCTGATACTATAACTGAAAGTATAGTTGGCTTATGCTTCGAGCCATGGCAGTCTATTGAATGTATTGTGTTCCTTTTGCATCTAGTAAACAGTGGTTGAAGATGAACTGAAGTTCTCAAAATGCTGGTATAGTGATCGCTGATGTGGCTCTCTCAGCAAATGTCGATAGAGTTCTAAGCTATGGTGTGATATTGTGAGGTCGTGTGAGGAAATGGATGTGGATGAAAAATGTAGATATAACAACTTTTCTTAGAAGTGCACCTGCTGCAATGTTGCTGCCGAAAAATGTTTGGCAGTTCAGAGGTGGTTATACTAGAAAACTAGCCTTGCACATTTTGTGATGCTATGGCAGTTCTGAACATTGAGGCTGGGAACTGCTTACTGTTTGTTTCTAATCCCTTGCTTCAAACAGCTGTTGCAGGAAGTAATATTCACAGCAGTACCGCAATAATTGTTTAACGTTGGCTCATTGAACTTTCATTACAGGAAAAGAAGTCTCTCTAGAAGCTGAGTGCTGTCCATTTTCTTGTACTGTTGTCAGTCATACCAAAGATGTTGAGGACATGCAACACATCGTTCTTGAATCTAGCATTAGTCGCAAGGTAGTGTTTCAGTGTTCCATAGGTGTTCTGTGTTTGTCAGGTGCCTGTCTAAATTAAATTAATGGGCCACGAATTTTACATTGTGTTGTTTCTGTTCTAGATGATGCCTGGTGTATCAAGTTGAAGAACAAGAGAAGCTCAGACCCGATGCACATGCTTCGGCGTCTGGACCGAGTTATTCTTTTTCAAGATCAAACAGCCTTATTTTCAGTCTGCGATGCCATGCCATGGGCTCTTGCAGGCTTGAACTTTTTTTTATAATGTTGATTTAGGCTTGTGCTCACTCTTGCCATGTTTGGGTGTCTGGAGGCAACCACGTATTTTCTGTTTTATGTATATTTTTTTTACGTATTACTGATGCCTGAAGAACCTTGTTTCGCAGTCTGCCCTTTTGCATGTCTGCATTGTTATTGACAAGAGTAAAAATGTTGGAACGAAGTTTGCCAGCTTTTTGTTCTTATTTAGCTGTTGTGCCTAAAAAAATTTAGGCACGGGGGACAGTTGTGCAACTCTGAAATCGAAGCACCAATGCTGTGTCTACCATCTGTTCTCCTGATGATTGCTATGTGAAATGTGGGGCGGTAGGCAAGCCTTTGTAGGTGTTCAGTTAATGTTTTCTGATGAGTTGTGGTTTCCTGTACCCTAAATCACAAGCACCCTATTGGTGATTCCAGTTGCGTACCAACTCTTTTGCGAGTGAAGGGGGGCGGGGCAAACCTACCTCACTCGTCAGCCAGGATACATATATATATATATATATATATATATATATATATATATATATATACATACATACATACATACATACACATATAGTGGCAGAGGGAACTTTATCGACGCACTCGCACTTCGATATAAATTAGAATACAAAGATGTGACACAACGCGCAATCTTAGGTACCACAAAGTTCAATCGCACTTTACCAGGCCGAGGCATGGCGCCCTTTGCCCAATTTCTCTGCGTTCAATATGCGACGCTCATCTTGCTATCACCCCTCTTTCTCAGACTATGCTTTGGCGGTTAACATTTACAGATACTACTAAAGTTTAAAAACTTATCATGGATGTTACTGTTCGGCATGGAGGTGTATCAAATGTCAACGAAGGTACATTCGCGTTGAACGGAGCTATAGCTGCCAAACACCAAAACATGCATTCGGCGAACCCTCCTTTATCAATGTACAGTAAGCATTCGATTACCCCTGTAAAGGTGCATTTTACTTTCGTGTTATATGCAGATTCCTGTGGCGGAGGGATGAACCATGTTTTTTCAAGGAATGATTGCTATTACATTTTTTCATAAGTAATATAATAAGATATTTTCATAAGTAATATAAGATAAATATTTCCACATGCAGCAGAATGGTGTTTAGTAGTTTTTACACGTATCCATCTCTGTCAGCTCATACTTGCTGGGAGAAAGAGAAATAGAGAAAAGAGAAAAAGAGAGTGAGAAAGGAAAGGCCGGGAGGTTAACCAGATATTGGCATCTGGTTTGCTACCCAGCGCTGGGGGCGGGGAAGTAGGGGCAATGAAAGAGGGGGTAGATAGAGAAAAAAAAACGCATGTGCACTCATAAGAAAATGAAAACACGCACAGGAAGGGCGTCCAAGCTACAACCGTTCAGTAAGGCCGGTCGATCGCAAAAAGTGTAGTAGCGCTTTGAGGGCCTTCTTCTGTGAAGTTGCATCTTGTCGATATTGTAGAATTCCTTGCTCCGACAGAGGTTGATTATCTAATTTGCCGAGTTCATTGCGAAGGCATAGTCGTTTACTATACACCAGGCAGTCACAAAGAATATGTTGGATCGTTTCTTCTTTGCCACAGTGGCCACAGGCTGCGGTGTCGGCCATCCCGATGCGGAAAGCATAGGCGTTGGTAAACACAACGCCCAATCACAGCCTACATAACAGGGTCTGGTCTGCTCGGCAAAGCCTCGACGGGACTTGAAGACTTAGCGTAGGGTCAAGCGAATACAGTCGGGCATGCTTGAAGTGTGGCTGATTCCATTGTGATGTGGTTTGCTGGCGAGCAAGCTGGCGAAGCTTTCGTGCAGCATCTGTCCTAGAAAGTGGTAGTCGTAGGTTACGATCTTCTGTGTGGGCTGAGCGGGCAGCTTGATTGGCCCGTTCATTGCCGATTATTCCACAGTGACTGGGCAACCACTGAAATGTAATTTGGTGCCCTTTCTCAGTCAGGTGGTGTATAACCGCTGCTATCTCTAGTACCGGCTGCTCGTGTGGTCCACGGCGTAAGGCTGATAGTAGAGACTGCAGTGCCGCCTTCGAGTCGCAGAAAATAGTCCACTTGCGTGTAGGTTGATCAACTACAAATTGCAACGCGGCACGAAGTGCTGCCAATTCTTCTGCCATTGATGTTGTTGCGTGAGATGTTTTAAATTTAATTGTCGTGGCCAACCTTGGTATCACTACTGCTCCTGTAAAGCTGTCCGGCTGAACCGATCCGTCAGTGTATATATGTGTGGAGTCTTGGTATTTCTCATACAAGAGAAGTAGTGTGAGCTGTTTAAGAGCCGGTGACGACAATTTGGCCTTTTTCTGGACCCCAGGTATGTTAATATTAATCATTGGTTGAGCAAGGCACCATGGCGGGGTCACAGGTCTAGCGGCAGGAGAGAACGAAGTTGAGATCGACTCACCATGTGCGGTCACTGTTTTGCAGTAAGATGTGCATGGTCGGACCACTGGTAGAGAGGCTAGGTGATGTCGAGGAGTTCGAGCAAGGGGTTGTATATGTGTCCTCAGCACTTCCACATTATTGTAGGTCTTGATGAGGTTGTCCCTTGTGATGGCGATAGTTGCCACTGTTGACGCACTTTGGTGCAAGCCTAAACATATCCGGAGTGCTTGAGCCTGGACACTTTGAAGCATTCGTATGCTTGTTTTACTCGCGTTGGTTAACACAGGTAGGCTGTACCGAAGGAATCCAAGGAAAAGAATCCTGTATAGTCGCAACATAGCAGTTGTGGACATTCCCCAGTTCTTTCCAGCGAGGAACTTGAACAAATGACAGATGCCTGTCAATCGCCTTTACATGTATGATACATGTGAGCTCCATGAGAGGTCTCTGTGAATTATAACACCTAGGAACTTGTATGATCGGAGGTGACGTATCCTTTCGCTGTTTATCAGAATGCTGTAGTTCTGCATTGGTTTGCGCGTAAATGCCACAAGTGCACATTTCTCAGAGGAAATTTCCAGACCTCGTTGACGGAGGTAAATAGCAACTTGAGTGGCAGCTCTCTGAATTTGCGCTCGGAGCTGTAGAAGTGTTACTGCAGACGTCCAAACGCAGATGTCGTCCGCGTACATTGACAATCTGACAGTACTTGGCAGATGCTCATTGAGAGCTATTAGCGTCAGGTTGAATAGTACAGGGCTAAGTATGCCACCCTGGGGAACACCACGGTGGCTGTAATGTAGAGAAGTGTCACCATCTTCGGTTCTCACGAAAAAGGATCGCTCAGAGAGATAGCTGCGTAGCCACTGAAACATCCGACCACCCACTCCTACCTCCTTGAGAGCGGTGAGGACAGCTTCATGTGTGACGTTATCATACGCCCCTTTAACATCAAGAAATAAAAAAGCGCAGAGACGCTTACGGCCTTTTTCCTGTTGCACGTACCTGACCAGGTCTATGACGCTATCAATTAATGACCGGCCACGTCGAAATCCCGTCATAGCGTCCGAGTAGATGTTGTGATGCTCCAGGAACCATTCTAGCCGTCCAAGTACGATCCTCTCCATCACTTTGCCCAAGCAACTAGCCAGTGCAATCGGGCGATATGATGTGAGCACCAATGGTGACTTGCCAGGCTTCACTAATGGAACCAAACGGCTGGTCTTCCAGTTAACTGGGAGGGTGCCCTCTTGCCACGAATCGTTGTATATCTCGAGGAGGGCACTCCTCGCACACTCACCAAGGTGACATAGTGCTCTGTATGATATGCCATCGGCCCGGGTGCTGATGTCCGTCTACACAAAGCCAGTGCTGCTTTAAGCTCATGAATAGAAAAAAATTGGTCCATGTGGTGATCGTGTGATGTCGTTCCACCACGTGAGAGCGTGGAGATGTTGGGATCTGCGAGTTGACCAGATAAGTTGGCACAGAACTCTTCTACCACGTCGACCTCCGATCTCTGTTGAGAGAGGGCTAGAGCCTTGAATGGAGACCGCTGAATGGGAGCTGTCCGAAGCCCTCTTATTGTCTTCCACAAGTGTGATAAAGGCTTGCGAGGATCTAACGATGCGCAGAAGGCTGCCCAACGTTGTGACTCTAGCTTGTCTATGCGGCGTTGTATCTTCTTCTGAAGACGTCTAGCGATTCGTAAATCGTCGATTGCTTTCGTGCGTCGGTACCTTCGTTCCGCACGCCGTCCGAGAGCCCGAAGTCGTTCTAATTCCACATCAAATTCGGTTACTCTCGAAGAGCATGTAAGGATGCACACTGTGTCTTGGACTGTGGACTTGATCCCCTCTTCTAAGTCAAATGAGGTGTTCTCTTGACAGCGTTCTTCCATGAGAGATTCAAACTTGGTCCAGTCCACTCTTTGGATAGTTTCGCGTACCTTGCAAGGTGATAATCCTCTGATCTTGACATATGTGGGAATGTGGTCGCTCCCATGTGTTTCTATGTCCGCAAACCATCCGGCACATCTGACGAGACCTCGAGAAACAAAAGCCAAGTCAAGACAACTGCTGTATCCAGGGCCACGTAAAAATGTTGGGCTGCCATCATTTAACAAGCACAGCTCGTTGTCTGAAGCAAACGTTATCAGACTTCTACCCTTTGCGCTGATCTTCCGGCTTCCCCATAGTGTATGGTGGGCGTTGAAGTCTCCAATTACCACCCATGGGCTAGGAGTGGATGATAGGATGTGTCCTAGTCTTCTGTGGTCAAATCTACTTGATGGCGACAGGTATGCACCGACAACAGTGACAATAAGACCCTTTTTCTTCACTGTTAAGCTTATATATTGGTTATCGTTGTCAGGTGGTACAGACCGAAGAATGTAGGTCAGGTTACGGCGAATAAACAGCAGGACCTTGCTGTTTTCACTATAACAAGCCACATAAATGATTCGTATCCGGAGAGTCTGATAGCGCTCGATAAATTTGACTCGCAGATGACGATGATGGGAAACATATTGGTGGAAACGAACCGACGGAAGTCTGAAATGTGTGATTTCAGTCCCCGTGCATTCCACTGAAAAATTATTGCTCTTTTGACCTCTTCTCTGAAAGACAGTGGCTGGTGGGCCATTATCTACTCAAGAGCCGCCAGTACGGGACTCGGAGCGTCCAGTACTTGAAGTGCACTTCTGGCTGACGTTGTGCGCATGTTGTTTAACACCATGCGAATGGCATTAATTATGGGTCGTAGAAGAGCAATCACTTGCTTATCCAAGTTCCGCTGCTCCTCTGTTGTCGCAGCTTGCTCTCATAAAGGCAGCTTCTGATGCAGTTCTTCCACAAGTTGCGTGCGCGTAAGTGGCGGCCACTCTTCAGTAGGAGAGATCTACTTGTTTTCTCTCTTCCATCGTCTGCGTTCGCCACGGTGTACCCTGCAGTGGGCGCTGTTCCCAGATGCGTTGACTTACTTCTTGTAGTTGACTGTGGTCTTCGCGAAGATCTTCGACGGTGACGTCGTCGTCTTTGCCGGATTTTTCTGCGGCCTCTTTGTGGATAGAGCTGTCTCGCACCATTTGTCTAAGAATAGTAAACTCCTTCTTTATGCGTGGACAGTCTTGGGAAGATGCACTGTGGGCACCTTGACAATTAGGGCACTTTAGTATAGTTGCGCTGCATTTGTCCTCGGTGTGTGGTTCTGAGCATCGGGGGCACACTTCGGAGTTCCTGCACGCTCTCTGCACATGGCCGATCTTCTGGCACTTATGACATCGCATAGGTTTTGGAATAAATGGTCAGACCTGGTGACGAAAGTGGCCAACCTTCACATGGGAGGGGAGACAGTCCCCTTTGAACGTAATTCTCACACAATGTGTGTTACCAAGGCGGCTGACATTCACTATGACGTTATCTTCATTTGCCGGTTTTATTAGCACTGAGAGATCCGAGTTTGGAGTTTCAGTGGCGATGTCATAAATGACTCCTGTTGAAGTGGTGCTATCAGCTGGTATTATAGACTTGACATTGATGTTACCCAGTTGCGTTACTTTCTGAAGCGCGTTTAGCGCACGCGGGTTCAGCACATCGATTGCCAAGATGTTCCTTCTTGCGTTTAGACGTACTTCTTTGATCTGATTTGGAGTAATATTCTCGAGAGACACAGAGAGCGCTTTCCTGTTCAGCCCACGTAGACTGTCGGTAGCCTTCAGCGGCACAAACAGGATAGAGTGAGGCCATCGCTGAGGGGCAGTTTTCACGGTGGACGCGTGCTTGATGCCGAAGATGCATTGACGATCCGTCGTTTAGCCTTGCGGTACAGGACGGGTTGGAAGCCGTCGTCCGAGGCTCGTCGCTTGATGCGGAGTACAGACAGCTCAGTGTCCTCACTCTCACTAGACGCGTTTCCTCGCTTCCTCGAAGCAGTCCCCGCGGTCGAACCGGACTCGGACGGTGCCCCGTGAGATTGAACATCCATCACCACGATATATGAGGCGATAGACCCCACAACTGCAGCGAAAAATCCAGAAAAGCACAAAGACGAGCAAGGTGTGTTCCGTAAACGAATCACTTCGTCTTCCTTCCACTCAAATAGGGAGAAACAAGCAGCACTGCACATGTGTGCTTCTTTGGTGTCCGAGATGTATTTTGAGCTGTAAAAGACAATTCAAGTTGAGTGAAAACAAACTAGCCCGATTCCTTACTAAGCCTCCATAGTACTAAAAAACTTCAGGCCTGTGCAGAAGGGGCAGCACAGACACCGAGAAGAGAAAGAGAGTGAGAATTTACTAGAAGGCAGAGAGGTCGGCCTGAGCTAGTTTGCTCTAGCCTGCTACTCTACACAGGGAATAAGGGGAAGGAAAGAGGGATGAAGGGTGATGATGAAGACAAGAAGAGGTGGTGCGTATGTACAGTAGCCACTTAGCATAGTACCCTACAGTCTAGTTTCTAGTCCAGTGCTTTTTATAAAGTCTAGAACAGCCTTTGTAACAGTTTTTGACACTGTTTGGTCGTTCATTGCTGACAATATGTGGCTTTCACTTAATGGTGTTCGTCCAATGCTTGCAAACGTTGCAGTTAGCATTTTTCTTTGCGCCACGTACAATGCACAGTCACAAAATATGTGAGCTATCGTTTCGCGCACTTGGCAGCGTTCACAATTCGGGCTGTCCGCACGGCCGATTAGGTGGGTGTAGTGGCGAGTGAAGGCGACGCCCAGGCGAATTCGGTGCAGTATATTAGCTTGTCTTCGGCTGATTTTATCTGGAAGACGAAAAGTCATACCGGGGTCTGTTTCCCGCAGACGCTTGTTCCGGTGATCTGGTAGCGACCAGTAAGTGGCAGCGCATTCGCGCATGAGTGATCTCAACAATGTGTTGACGTCACTTCGCGAGTACGGTACTTTGACGTACATAGGAGCGCTGTATATTGCCGCTCTTGCTTCGCTATCGGCTGTTTCGTTGCCAACCTGGCCGCAGTGTCCAGGAATCCATTGGAGTCTAATCAAGTGACCGCTCCTGTGTGTTAGGTCAAATGCTTGGACGATTCCTAACGCTAACTCGTAAAATTGGCCTCTTCTTGAGCAAGAATGGATAGCTTGAAGCGCTAAGTTTGAATCAGACAGAATCGTCCATTTACGCGGTGCTTGGTCGTTCACAAATTTTATGGCTTCTTGTATAGCAACAAGTTCTGCAGCTGCCGAAGATGACCTATGATCTAATTTGTACTGTCGGGAAATACTGAGTTGAGGGATCACGAAGGCTGCAGCTCAGGCGGATGAAGTTACGAATCCATCGGTGCAAATGTGCACAGAGTCACTGCATCGGTCATCTAAACGTGCCAATGTGAGTTGCTTGAGGGCAATATAAGAAACACGCGACTTATACGAAATCCCACGTATGTGAAGGCACACCAGCGGTTTAGTCAATGTCCATGGAAGCACTGTAGGGATTACGGCTGGTGCAAAGCCTGAAGGGATCATGTGCCTATGCGTATCGAGGCATCGCGAATAGGTACAGCCTGGTCGGTCCACTGGTAGCGAAGACAACGGGTGCTGTGCATGTCGGGTCAGCAGACGAAGGTGCACTCGAAGTGGCTCACAGGACGTGTAAACCTGTTTAGGGTAGGTGCGAGACTCCTCTATAGTGCCAGAGGTGGACGTGCACCGCGGCAGGCCAAGGCATATTCTCAGTGCTCGTGCCTGAAGGCTCTCTAAAATACGAAGGCACGTTGCCCGCATGCTGGAAAGCACAGGTGAGCTGTACCTTATATAGCCCACAAACAATGCCTTGTATAACTGAGAAGACTTTTCTCCGAAGGGCCCCATCTCAGTCCTGCTATAACATGAAGAACATACACAAAACTGATTAGTTTGTTTCGCAGCACAGTCACATGGTTTGACCAGGACAGGTTGTGATCAATGACGACCCCTAAATAGCGGTGGTGCTTGACCACGGGAATCACTGCTCCGTGAGCAAAGATTGGGTACCGCGACATTGATTTTTTCGTAAATGCCAATGCAGCACATTTTGCTATTGAAAGTTCCAGGCCCTGACGACGTAAGTACTTAGATGTTATTGATGTGCCTTGTTGTAGCCTTGTTCGCAGTTGTGGTCGCGTTGCTCCAGATGCCCATATGCATATGTCGTCCTCATACGCACTGATTCTGACAACGTCGGGAAGCTCAGCTTTAAGGCCAATGAGTGCTATGTTAAAAAGCATGGGGCTCAGGACGGGGCCTTGCGGAACTCCACGGCTTACGAGGTGCCTGGCCGTGTCACCGTCGGATGTCGACATAAAAATGGTACGTCCTCTGAGATGGCTCCCTATCCATGCGTGTAGTCGGCCACCAACGCCGATGTTTTCAAGTGCGTCAAGAATGACCTCATGGTAGACGCTATCGTACGCGCCCTTTATATCTAAGAAAATGGCCCCTACCAATCTCCGACGTTGTCTTTCCTTTTCAACAGAAGAAACTAGATCTACAACACCGTCTATAGATGACCGACCTCTACGGAAGCCATTTATAAAATCTGGTAAGCCGACATTATTCTCCAGCAGCCATTCTAATCTTGCCAGCACCACGCGTTCCATCACCTTACCGATGCAACTGGCTAGGTCAATGGGTCTATAAGAAAACAACTCGTGTGAACACTTGCCTGGTTTCAGTAAGGCCACTATGCGGCTGCACTTCCAACTCTCTGGGACTGTCGCTGTTTTCCACGTAAAGTTGTAGAACGACAAGAGAGCCTGCCTTGCTTCCTGGCTGAGGTGATATAGAGCCGAATAAGTAATTCCGTCAGGCCCTGGTGCGGACGACCGTCGGGACGCAGAAATCGCAGCGTCGAGTTGTGCATTGCGAATGGTAAGTCGAGGCGATCGTCGCTGGATGGCGGTGAGGCTAAACACGAAGGTGATATCGATGAGGAGGACATACCTACGAGTAAGTGGCAGTAATCTTCTGCAACCTCTACTTCAGGTCGACCTTGCTTTAGAGCCAAAGATCTGAAAGAGAACAACTGTTGAGTGGGCGTCTGAAGGCTTCGGACAGTTTGCCATATTCGAGACAGGGGTTTTCTGGGATCAAGAGAGCTACAAAATACCCTCCACCGTTGCCTATTGAGCTTATCGAGGTGTCGCAATACATGTCGTTATGCTTGGCGTGCTGTAGATAGGTCAGATGGTGATTTCGTCGTCCTGTATTTTCTCTCTGCCCGGCGACGGATTGCACGAAGGTATTCATATTGTGCGTCAAGTTGTGATCTTGGTAGTGACACATTCACAAGTTTCGTATGCGTTGTTAAGGCTGATGCAATTAGGCTTTCTATTTCAGATATAGATTGAATGTTCCCGCACTGAGCATTTACAGAAGCTTGGAATCCTTGCCAGTCTACGCTTTTCACAGGCAGGGGAGTCGAACGATGGAATCCTTTTAGCTGTATATATGTAGGGAGATGGTCACTTCCATGTGTTTCAACGTCTACGAACCAACAGGTGGTAGGCAACAGACTTCTGCTCACAAAACATACGTCTAGACAGCTGCTATACGATGCGCCACGTAGGTAAGTAGGTGAGCCATCGTTAATGGACATCAGGCCCTGATTGAGCACAAAATCGGCAATGTCCCTACCGCGGGTGTTCATTGAGGCAGAACCCCACATGGGATGATGTACATTAAAACCCCCAACTAATATATGTGGTCCAGGACAAGCTTGGAGCACAGACAAGAGATGGGAACAGTCCACGTGGCTTCTAGGAGGAATGTATCCACCAATGATTGATATTGAACGTCGTTTGTGCTATATAAATAGGCAAATATAGTCGTTACAACCATGAGGAGTCACGGCATGTCTCACGTACGTTAAATATTGACGTACGCATATAATTAATTTGCTCGCATTTCGATCATCATGTGACCACAAAGTGACGTATCCGGAAATACGAAACGACGACATCATATTCGGCTCACATATTACAACCAACGGAAATTTGTATTTAAACATCCGTTGTCGAAAGTCAGACAATCGGCTTCGCAAACCTCGTGCGTTCCACTGCATTATAGCAGAGGTGCGCACACGTTCATCGAAGAAATTTGCCATATTGTTTATGGAAGGTTCAGCAGTAGCGGTTCCGGCACGTTGAGGATCTGCACTGCTGTTTTCGCTCCTGGTGTGTGTAGCTCCTTGAGAATCGCACGAATAGATTTTAGTAGATGCTTCAGCATAGTTTGGCTCTTCTCAGAGTCTTGCCTATCATTTTCTGCCCTCTTTGAAGTTGCAGCCCCTGATATGGTCTTTTTTATTGCTCCGGTTGGTAGCGAAGGCCACTCAGTATCTGAAGCATCGGCGTGCAACGCGGGCGTTGGTACACTTTCTGCATCCCTGGGACGTGGTGCGTACAACATGGGTGTAGCGGCCTGATGATGCGCACGTGTATGTTCATGTGTTGCTGATTGTGATGCATCACTCCTATGTCCACTATGCTTTCGCTGCGGTGCCTACGTTTTGGACGACGTCTGTGTCGGCGGATGGACGTGACGGCCTCTCTGTGTGTCGAGTTGTCTCTGACCATCTTCCGCAGGACGCGAATTTCTTCTTTGATCTTCGGGCACTCCTTCGACGTTGCTTCATGTGCACCAGAGCAGTTTGGGCATTTCAATAGAACAGCAGTATCGCAGTTTTCCACCTTATGAGACCCGCCGCACCGCTGGCAAGTTGTCTCACTTTTGCACACTGCGCTATAACGTGTCCCAACTTGCAGCACTTCTAACACTGCAAAGGCCGTGGCACGTAAGGGCGCACGGGATGTCTCACGTATCCAACCTTCACGCTAGGGGGCAGAGTCTCAGAATCAAATACTAGTTTGATGCAGCGAGACTGCCCGAAGCGGCGTATGGTCACGATTCTTACTGTCGACGTCACAAGATTCTGCAGGTCAGCGTCTGTGATGTCAGCGTCGACGTCATTTATCACGCCAGTCGTTGTTCCTTTCCCGTGAGCGAGGAACGCGCGAACTGAAATACTTCCGAGCTGCGTGACGGCCTTCAGTCTGCCAAGAATGGTTTTGTTTGTCACATCAACTGACAATATGTTTTTCCTGCTATTTATGCAAATTTCATTCACTTGAGCAGGTGATACTCGCTCGAAATAATTAGTCAATGACTGCCTGTTTAGTGAGTTCAGGTTGTCTGATGTAGACATGGGTACATACGAGATGGTGAAACATCGCTTGTCTTTGTCTAGCGCCGGTTGTGGCTCCGCCGATGATGACGTCCTGCGAAGCTTCCTTTTCAGCCGGCGGGTATGGAAAGTCCTGAAGTCGGCTTCCGATTCCATCTCTTTCACTGATGAGCTCTTGGTAGAATCATCACAAGGAGCAGATGCGCCAACGCGGTCACCCACATTCGGTCCATCCTTATGCAAACGGCTAGGGCCCGCTGTCTCGTTGGATGGATGGTCCCCCATCCCAGGAGGTGACGTCTTCCGTTCCGCTTGTTCAGAGAAAGTCAGGAATTCTGACAGTTTAAGAAAAAAAATGATAGTTGTTCAAGGCAGAATTATGCCCGAACGCACTTCTTCTTCCTCGCCTTCCTGCAGTTTGGAATCTCAGTCGACACAGAGAAAGCTAGAAGAGCGGCCTTTCAGGGCTTTTTCTAAACACTCATTGGGTATCTGCTGCAAGCACACTTGCTTGATACCCACTATGGTATTATTAATAAAAGTTTTGGGTAGTAGGTCGGCATTTGCTATGTTATTTATGCCTGAAATCGGTATGTGCCACAGTTAATAGGTGAACAAGAACAAGCTGTTGTGATGGGTTGGAGCATTTTACGACCCACTCGTTACGCTATTCGCATTGAGCGATGACTAGAGTTACTGTATATGCTACCTTTAGGTAGCATACACAGTAACTCTTGCTTGCGTGAACAAGTCGCGGCCTCCCGCGGAGATGCCTGTAACGACCGAGCGCACCATGTTCAAATGAACCAATGGCTGATAGAAGACCTTCTACGAGACACTTCCGAGCTTCTGCCGTCATTTGTCGAGAGAAAAGAAAGCATTTTTAGCCGACTTTGATAATTTATTGTGAATTGAAGGCCACCTGCTGGGCTTTATTGTTTCGTTCTTGGGAGCCTCTGCTACCTATTGGCATCGTTTTTTGACCATGCTCAAAAAGTGTTGCAGGGGCCCTTTAAGAAAATGTGGTTGACTCCTGCACCTTGCAAGGGAGGGCGCCACTGCCTCGCAAAGTGCCTTATTGCTCCTCACACTGGTGCTACCATAGAGAAATAAAGGTTAAGAGTGGACACTTCCATGACCCCAGCGGCCCAATCGACCCTAGCACACCTAGTGGTTGGTGAGAGCAAGTGGCGTGCGCTTCCTGTTTCGGTTTCACTGGCGCAAATTTTGAATTACTTTGCATAACTGATGTTTGGCTATGACGAAAGTTCATGATTTCAGACCACTATTCATCGCCCAAATGGATAGTTTTTGTAGGTCGTTTTGATTTAGCGATTCCCTCTTTTGTTTTGTTCAGTGGTTCGTGCGAATCGGTCGTGACATAATTTTTATTTGGATTAAGTTATAATAAAAAGAGATGCAGGTAATGATAATTCACTACGGTTTTATTCATCGCGCTTGTGTTTTTCTTTTGGAACAAGTGATCAATGTATATATCAGTCAAAAAGACAGAGTATCCGTAATGTTTTATTCAAAGGCAAGGTAGAGTCTGAGAATATAAAAAGCACAATATGACAAAGGTAGACAACAAATGCATCTCACCTTACAAATAAATTGTAACAAATACAGAGAGAACACAGACAACGCACACATCGCTAGAGTTGGCAGAAGCCGAGAAGCTGGTGAAGTATGACACACCGGGCCAGTGGGTAAGTAAGGATCTATGGCAAAAACACAGCGCACAATGCTGATGAAGAAGGAAGAAGTGACATATACACAGCAATGAAGTCGCGAATCACGCCTGGGGTTAACCGAAATAATGCATATAAAAAAAAAAGCACACAGAAACCACACGACACAATATAGCAGAAAGGCAAAGGTGCAGTGTGCCGGCTGTGCTTAAGAACAGCTAGTCCAAAATGAAAAAAAAAGCAGACTTGATGCCTGCTTGTCCTCAGAAAGGTAGGGCTTTGCAGCTTGCTCACTACGTGAAAGACAAGCTTTATGCTACAACACTGGCAGGTCTTGCGGCTCTTCTTATGCGTCGCCTTCATCAAAAACTTAAGATCCCAAGCGATTTGCGTCTGGGTGTTGCTGTGACGCTTGCGAGCTAAAATATGTTGTAGTCATCACTTATCCAGAATTGTGGACCTTAATTGGTGCTACGAGAGCGGTATTACAGGGCTAATAAATAGCAGAAGGAAACCACTTTGGCTCATTATTTTTCACAAAGGCTCTACATCGTACGTTATCACTCACAAGCTATATAAAAATAAAATGGCAGCATCCGTAGCCCCATCAAACGCTACAAGTTTGAGTATTCTTTTGGAAATTTTGATGGGCGAGATGAGGAGGTTGATGAGAAGCTAAAATACGAAAAGCGTGATAACGTGAACCGTGCCCACTTTATACTGTGTTCCTTACCCGCTCGAAGACATTTCAACAAGCGGTTTTGTTATCGATATATTACTTGAGCTGGAGAGATAAAGCATACACAGTGACCAAGCGAGCAGCAGTAAAGTGTACAGTTGGCCCGCATTTGCTACAAAAATACAGACAGGATACCCAACATTCTTTTTAAGGTTATGCAAATCACTTCGAGCGAATACACAGTGTCCCTACTCCACATAGCGGGTAACCTAAACAATGTATGCAACGAAGGAGTGGCTAGTCCAGTTGAGCTGAATATAAGCATATAAGACCATAATGAAGTCTGCTGTAACGAAGTAATAACATAACAAAGCTATTGCAGGATTCGGCTCAACTCGAATACTTTAGTGTAAACCCGCCGCTAATTGCTAACCTTTGAACTTGTCAAGCTGTATGCCTGAGATTGAAGACTGGAACATAACCCTATCTAAGTTTCGGTTCACAAAACGCACATGCCAACATAAACGAACCCGGCAAAACATTTTCAGAAACTTCGCGCGACACCCAGCAGAGCAGAAATGAAAATCGCCAACACTTGACAGATGGTGATACGAAACATCGCACACTTTCAGGTGATGTGCAGTGGCCTCAATTATGGCAAGAAAGTGAGATTCAAGTTGTTGTACGTATGCAAAAGCTGCTTCTGATGGCACAGTGAGATTCCCAAAAAGTTTGCTGGGGACGTGGTATGCTTTGAGCATTGTGAAATACTGGTGGGTACCCTTAAGCGTCTCACTGTCGTCTTTCAGTAACTGTGGGCAACTGCAACCGTCACATGCATTCCGAAGGAAGTGTTTGATGAGAAAACCAGCTACATAATATGCAGCGGAGTCATCGATAATATGGGAGTGAACGTTTGTCGCAAGTTCAGAGAGATCGTCTAGAGCGGGAAAGTCGTCAGGCTGTGGCTGTGCACACTCCTCATTATCCAGAAGAGACGCACTGGTGAGGGAGAATGGCGAGAGCTGCTCCTGGAGGAGGTCACATTCATCATCCTCGACATTTCCGTATTCTGACAGCTTGAATTTTCTTATGCAGATGTGCTTCAGGCCACAAATAAATTGTGCTACATTGGGGTTGGTGTTGCAACCCTGTTTTTGCCTAATGTGGCCAAATATGTTCTCCAGAGGATCCTGTTGAAGCCTGCGTGTTAACAGGTATTCAAAATTGTAATTTTTCGAGAGGTCGTCCCATAGTTGACAAATTGCCTGAATTGTAATTTGCCAACCTACGATGGTTTGTGGTTGACGTCTGCCAACAAACTGCCATGATGCAATCCAGGGAAGCTGGCCTCGGAGGAAGTCAATCAGCTCTGAATCATTTTTCATGATTGCATGCCGCAGCTTTTGCGAAGTTCTTTTTTTACTCGAGCTGTTCAAGGCATCGAAAATCCTGTCCATACGATCACAAAATTGAGCTGTAGTTATGGCCGAGGCAGGCAGCACCTTCGCATACACCGATGCCGTGATAGCAATCGAAACTGATGCACTGAGGACCCGAGTTGCTCTGCTGACCTTCATATTAGAAAAAGGTTTCTGATGAACGTGCCGTTCAGTCAACTTTGGAGCCAATCGCAACCGCAACTCATGTGAGGATTGGTAAAGGCTTACAATATGCGACCAGTTAACGATGTCATCCCCAATGTATAACTTGTGTGCTTGGACATTATTGCGCATTGTTTTAATTAAATGCGGAACATCAAAAATGTAATATACCCGCTCACCATTAACTTCAAAAAAAGGCTTTGCTACAGTCACTCTTAGTAGGTTAGCGAGACTTACATTTGAACCGCCCTGGTCACAAATGACTGCTTTCACTGCAATATTAATGCTCCTAAGCTCCAAAATGAGTGACACCAGCAAGTTATGCATAACAGATGATGGTGTTGATGTGTGCCCTATAGTAAAAGCAACCGGTTGAACCCACTTTCTCGAAACGCCAACAAGAAGAAAAACCAGTGCTCGATCAGTGATGGTTGAAGTGCGATGAGTGCCATCATCTGTAAAACCCTGGATGTCTCTTGCAGCATCATAGTAAAAATTCTTTTTGAGTGCTATTTCGTCGAAAACTAAAGCGCACACTCAGTCCCGTTCATTCCAAGCTTGAGTATTTGTTGCAATTAAAGAAAGGATTCCTGGAATTATGCCTGGAGTCATCTTTACATTAGCTAGCCACCTCCTTAATGAACGCCGGGAGCGCAAAGAAAAATATGGAGCCAGAAATCGGTATGCTCGCGGACCTCGGAAGTTTAAGTGAAGAGCAAATTTCTTGAACCACACGGGAAACCACTTGCCCTTGCGTTTGGGCCTCAAGCGAACATGTGCAGAAAGAAGTTTAAAAACCTCCTCGGTGACGTGCGGTCGGATAACTTCAAGGGCCTTTGAAGTCGATGACGGTGCTTGGTGAGGCTGTCTCCGCAGTCTTTCCGCTGTGCTGCTACTTTGGCTTGCAGATGTTTAATGGTTTGCTTGTACTTCATTGATGGAGACATTGTCGCTGGCACACAGGAACGCACTGCAATAAACAAAAAAATGGATGTAAAAGCGAAGAACAACTAATCCCATACGAGCACTTTCCTCGCTCTTTCAGACCCAAGGTGCACAACTTTCTGTGGTGCAAAGTTTTCGATACCACTACCTAAAAACAAACCATTCACAATGTTGACAATGCACAAAAAAAATAAAAATCACTGAGAGCCCACCCTTACATTTTGTAAGTGCACACGTAGTGTCCTTTTGAGGATAGTTTCCTCAGAATGTCCTAAACATAAAATAGCACATTAAAAACAGCTGCAATAAAAGCATTGTCACCATTTTCTCTAGGGCACTCAGGCGTGGAGCTGTTGGCGGAGACGTCTTCTGGAGGGTTTTGTGAAGCTTGTTCAGTGCCTCGGACAGTGCTGTCGGAACAATCTTGCGAGCGGCCTGCGGAAGTCTCTATATCAACCCACTCTGGTGTTGAATTGAACATACAACTTACCGGTCACACAAGTTCCTTTTGTGACAGCTGAATGACTGGTTAAGGTTTTCTCCGGCAAGACGACGTCAGCGGAAATTCTTTCACCAGCTACAAGGGAGCTGCCACCTGCAGAGGTTTGGTCAACAGTCAATTTCGGTAAAAAAAAGAAATCGCGACACTGAACGCACCCTGTTCATCGGGGCACCTCAATGTGTGGGAGCCGCTTTTTGAAGCCTCTACCGCAGGTCCTGAAGAAATTAAATTACGACAATGTATCAGTAAGAGGCTTAAAATAACACAAACTGAAGCTCATCCGCACCTTGCAGTGCAGCTTCTGCAGCCATGTCACAGTCACTACTTGAAGTGACGCTCAGAGAATCTGCATATATGTGCAGTTGGTACAAGTTACAAAGCTTGTAGCATGGTGAAACTTAAACAGCTCTTTCAAACGCATAAATTGGTCGAACGTGGAAGAAAAGGGAAGGCACCAACTAGGAAACAAGTAATTTGTGATTTTTGGAATTATCAACAGTGGCAGCTTTCACTGATGAAAGGTATACGTACATGTGCACTCAGGCTTGAAGATAACGTGAAATAGCCCTTTAAAGTCTTTTAAAACAAGTTGCGCAGGTCAAGAGCATCAAAAAACGACAGAAATGTAAAGCTGCTGTTACGGTAGGAACTCGTCCCAGGCTTCTTGTGGGTTCTGCCATTGTTGAAGCACCACGATACACAGCAGTAGCTGCCGTAGCTTGGACCGCCGGACGGCATGGCGTCAGCGCGGTCTGAAAATGTTAGTAAGTGGATGCTTCGCTGTCAAATTACGAAAAAGATATGTGCATGTCATAAGTGTACCAACAAACCCCTTTGAATGATTAGCTAATCGATGCACAATACAAAACCAGTGATACATCTCTGACCCATAAAACTCTGACTTGCAAAGATATACGTCAAGAACACGTACAAAGATCTTCAGAAGTTTCCAGGCTGCTATCCCTTGTAATGAAATGGTATCGCGGCCTGGGAACTTTAGAACACCTTCGTACGTGCGCAGTATCAGCAGTGCCTTGGGAAGAAAAATCGTAGTTGAAATTTATGCGGTAAAATTATATTGGAAACGTCAAAAAATTTGTGAGCAGCTTGCACTAGTGGCACAAGGCTAGCAAAAAAACAAAGATGATGGCCACTTGGCTAGTCCAGATTTGCCTCTGGCACACCAAGAATTATTCGTGTTCCGAGCCTTCGGGAAACGCGTCGTGAAGCATGCGAGGCCCAGCGAATGCTTCTCAATATTTTGCACCGAGCCTATGACCTAGCTGCCCAGCTACGCTCAGCGCACAGACGCTCGCGTCCGTGGCAGACGCAGCACGCGTCGCCTCGGCTTGACGCCGTGCCGCCTTTGCTATACTGCATACGTTGCACAATGTTCCCGTCTAGCCGCCGCATAGAGCCACAAACTTTTTTTAGCGAACCTCCCAGTCCTTACAAGCTTCAGAAAAAGGTTACAACTGCGTGAATGAGACGCCACGTAAGAAACAAACTCGCACACTCGAAGCGCAACGTGTGTGTGCATCTTTCTATGTCTGTTGCATGGTCTTATTCGCGCAGGTGTAACCGTTTTCTGAAAAAATGACTCAACAAGACCAACAACATGTCATTCAACAAGCTTCGCTTGAAAACGTGCCTCACCTGTTATCTCACGCACGAAAACGCCGACGCAGCCGACGTTGACGAAAGCGACGAAAGCTTCTCGCTGTCAGTCATGCATGGGCTTGTCGCTGGGTAGATGGTGTTTATGACAGTACGGCTGAAGAAAAATAATCGCGTAAGGTGTGTTGAATAAATTGTTTTTATGTATAAAGAACATACCAAATTTGGGCGTATAATTATTATTTTGTAAAAACAATTCTGTTGCATTGATTATAACTGCTTTTTTGCGCTTGCGCCCTCTGACGTTTCGTGAGAGCACTAGTTCGTTACGTAGTCGTGACGCACTTCCTGAGGCCAGGTTTCGCGGAGTGTCCGCTCTTGTCTTCTTCTTTCTCTATGGGGACGCGCCAAGGAATTCAGAGGACGCGCTGCACGCGAACGCCGCTGTGGCGACGGGCCTGTGAAACGAGCTGGACGCCAGCGTCTCGTAGGTGCACGAGCACGCTGCTCGCGCAACACAGAGACGCAGCGTCTGAGGTAAAGAGCTAGCGCTCTCATGGAAACGCAGACGTCTAACCCACGTCAAGAAAACCCGAGTACGATGCAAGTGGACAACATGGAGGGTAACTCAAGAACGGCATCACAATGGACGTTTGATGAAAATAGTGGCAAAACGACAGGCAAAGCCCGCATTGAGTGGCTTCAAGCTGGCCGTAAAGGCAGGTCAGCCAAATAAGAAAAGTCAGCCGAAGAACGAGCTACGCAACCTGTGAAGCCAGGAGCCGAATCTCAACCGCAACGTCAACGCAGCACTAGGATGCGGCCATTCCCTACTGATGACTTCAAAATTGTATTCCGCCCGCAAACAGGACTAGATCTTTCAAAACGTACACTCATCGAGGTTACACATGCCATCGGAAGATCCAGTGGCTTGGCCCAGCAGGACTTCTATGACCATGTGCGAGTGCAGGTGCAAAAAGTAGAGAATGTGATCATCGCAAGCACAGAAAGTACTTAACGAGCTTCCAAACTGCAAAGTATAAATGCTATACAGCTCGGTGGAGTAATATATCAAGTGAATACGCAGATTCGACACCCCGATGATGTGTGCCGCGGAGTGATCTACGGCCTCGAACCAGGAAGAAGCCCCACAGAGATTGTTGCAGGACTTCGCGTACACCCAAGATACCACGTCCTTGGCGCGCTAATGCTGGGATCTTCCACAGCTGCAGTTATCACTTTCGACGGGCAGCACGTTCCTTTTTACGTGACGTACCTCAGTGGAGACTACCGATGCAAGCCATACCGGAAGTCCATCCAATATTGCTGAACCTGTGGCACCCTAGGTCACCGACAAGACATCTGCCCTCAGCCGAAAGCGAACTTCTGCTACAAATGCGGCCCCGACAAGGACACAGAACCACATGACTGCCAACCGATGTGCAAGATCTGCGGAGAAGACCATGAGACTGCTGGAAAGGAATGCAAGAAGAAACTCCGCAGCAACCCCCCTCCTTATCAAGTAAGACGCCACCAGCTCGATAACGCCCGCGCCCGTGAGAATCACTGGAGTGCTTGCACCAATGATTTACCCGGGTCAGTTATCACACCAGAAACTTCACGGGCTCCCTCTTTTCCCCAAAAATTAGACCGAAGTCGCTCTCGCTCTAAGAAAAAAGGTCGCTCTGGATCCCGCACGCCATCACGGTCTCGCTCCATTAGGGGAATCAGTTACGCCGCCACGGTGACCGGTAGTGACGGGCCCAGTTCTCTAAATACTACAAGTGCCTCGACCATCTCGCCTGCTCAGACAGCGACCATCCGGGCTCTAGAAAATAAAGTCCAAGATCTACAACGGAGGATACAACAACGCCCACCAGCCGAGTGTAGCACACTAGAACTTGACGACAGCATACTAAAACAGACGGAAGCCAGAATAATGAAGCGGGTACAAGAAAGGCTGCAAGCACAAGAAGCGAAGTTGCTCGACCTCGTCGAACGACGCCTTGAAGCTTTCGAAAAAGCCCTCACTTCGAAACTCCTCGCATCCATAGACACAACCATAGAAAAAGTGGTTACTAAAATTATGGAAAAGGTAGACCCACTGACCCGTACTGTAAGCACGCTCGACGCCAAGCTTGATGGTCTCATAGCACAACATCATAACTTCATAACATATGCATACAAAAATTTCGTTACCCATGAGCAGCTGGTACAGCAATCAGGGAACAAGCGGAAAGAGCGAAAAATTTTAGGGGATGAAACTGATGCGGAAATTCGATCTACAGCACCAAACGACCGCCACCAGGCGGGAATCAACTGCCAGAATGGCAGCTCCCACACATAGACAGTCTGAGCCACTCCCCACTCTTCGAATTTGGCACTGGAAATGCAGATCCTACAGACCTCGTTCTGAAAACTTGCAAGAATATTGTCACGGGGTCGTGACGTGGCCAAAGACAGAAAACTTCGTGTTGGGATTTACCTGTTTATTGGGCGAACCTGTGCCCGGTAAAGGAAGTCGATAATGTGCAGGAAATAGCACGCATGTCGATTTCCAAGTTAGCGAATTTCCCTTTCAAGGTTCTACTTGTGCCAGGGAAACCTTGCGTGAATTTGCAAACATTTGCGTCAACGGAGGATTCGAATAGGGAGCTCGCACGAACGGCAGCTACGCTTCGCACGCTGGGTAGGCAGTCATTTTTATGTCCGAGGCGGGTGGGGAGTGCAGCAGCGCAGAGGTGTTTGTGAGCATTGTCGTAGCTTGCAGGCGTGATCGAATGCGCGCGCAACGAAAATTTTAACTCCAAGGAATGCCGTGCTCGATGTCAGCCTCCCTGGAAGACTACACCGCAACGCTGTGCCAGAAGGACCTCGAGTGGTATGAAAAAGAGAACAAAAACTTGTAGACTGGAGTCGTTCACGCTTCGTGCGGGCGACTTATATATATATATATATATATATATATATATATATATATATATATATATATATATATATATATATATATATATATATATATATATATATATATATATATATATATATATATATATATATATATATATATATATATATATATATATATAATGAGCTCTAACAGACAATAATGCCAAGGAATGTATAGGGGAAGCTATTAGAACCATTGTAATGTAAATAAGAAAGAAAAGTGGGTGAAAAAGCCCCGCCGCGGTGGTCTAGTGGCTAAGGTACTCGGCTGCTGACCCACAGGGCGCGGGTTCGAATCCCGGCTGCGGCGGCTGCATTTCCGATGGAGGCGGAAATGTTGTAGGCCCGTGTGCTCAGATTTGGGTGCACGTTAAAGAACCCCAGGTGGTCTAAATTTCCGGAGCCCTCCACTACGGTGTCTCTCATAATCATATAGTGGTTTTGGGACGTTAAACCCCACATATCAATCAAAAGTGGGTGAAAAACTAACTTGCCGTCACTTACGCAAGTTATTTTTTCACCCACTTTGCTTTCTTCTTATTTATATTACATGGATTCTAATAACTTCCCCTATACATTTCTTGGCATTATTGCCTGTTAGATCTCATTAATATTGTGTCAAAACATGAAAAAACGAGCCCTGAGATACACACCTCTTTCCCAAATATATATATATATATATATATATAAATATATATATATATATATATATATATATATATATATATATATATATATATATATATATATATATATGGGAGTATTAATTCAATGGGCCAGTTAGTCTTCGTGAAGGTATGGGATATGGCACAACGGGAGCGTTGTCAACAAGGATAAACATCCGTTGTATCAATAACAGACCCTTTGTTATTCAAGACTGCAATTTCTCAGCAATGCTTGTAACTATACGCAGTTTCCATTATCTATCTTTGTCTTGTATGTGCTTGAATTCTTATACATTTTTAGTTGACTTATGTTGCCTTCCTGATTTGCGCATCTGATACTTGTTTCTTTATTTTGTCTTTTTTTCTTGTGTGTTATATATGTTGTACCCACCCCCTCTGTAATGCCCTACGGGCCCTGAGGGTATTCTAATAAATAAATAAATAAATAAATAAATAAATAAATAAATAAATAAATAAATAAATAAATAAATAAATAAATAAACATATTTATTTCCCAACAGTTTCGGGAGGGGTCCTCCCTTCATCAGGGGATGAGTTATACTGACATGAGCTTCCAAACTTTGTTGCTGCCGCGTCCCTCTCGCCATGACAGATGTTTGCGAGAGTGAGAGGAAAAAGGAAAAAAGAAAAACAAAAAAGGGGGAGAAAAACGACGAAAAAGAAAAAAGAAAGAAAATGAAGAAAGTAAAAAAAGAGGAAGAACCACTGTCAACACTGAGAACGAAACCAACTGTCCGTCTACATCCACATACGGTTCATATCACGTGCTGTTCAGTTCTTGACGTGTGTCGGGCCACCCAAGATTGTCGCCGCGGTGCCGGGAGGGTCCTTGACGGCGTGCGTAAAGAAAGGGGTTTCTCCGTAATGGGTCGGTCGGCGGGCGGCGTGCGTAAAGGAAGGGTTTCTCGTTAATGGGTTGGTCGGCTATTTACCTTTAATCTTCGTCCGTTTCCCTTCAACGGTCATCAAGTGGTAGGCGAACGTAAACACTTTGTATGTGCTTGTGGGAAAAAAAAAAGAAAGAACAGTGTACCCAGTCAGAAAAAAGCATGGTCTCCAGCTATCAATCTTTGTCACCAATTTTCTCCTGGCTTACTTCTCGGAGGCAGTTGAGTTTTCCGGGGTCCTCGTTGATTCCGGCTACTAATGTACGAAATTTGAAAATAAAATATGCCTCAAACTGTTCGCGCTCGCGTCTGTTTGAGAAACCGGACTGCAAAAGAGTTACGCTGATATTTTCAAAACTGTGGTTTGGCAGGCACAGATGTCTAGATAAAGGTAGCTTCGGCAGTGAAGTGGCGTGGTACCGGTGATTATTGAACCGCAGCCGAAATGGCGTGTCTGTTTGGCCGATATATTCTTGTCCGCAGATGTTGCAATGTAGCATGTATATTACGTTACTGGAGTCACAATTATGGCTTTCAGTTATGCAGAATTTGAAATCCGAGAAGTTCGCTTTGTATTCACGTGTTGTGACCATCTGTGGGCATACCTTGCATCGAGCTTTTCCGCAAGGATGGCACCCTGATTGAATTTTGGGGGTGTTTGTTTTTGCTCTGACAAGAATGTCCTTCAGATTTTTATCCCGGCGGTACACCACGTGAGGTGGCTTCGCGAAAATAGAAGTTAGTCGTTTGCTTTGCCTGATTATGTTCAAATGGCAGGAAAGTATGTTGTTGATTCGTGGCGCTGAGGAGGAGTAAGTTAGTACAAGGTTCGTTTGGGAAGTCGTTTTAGATTCTCTGTTTGGTCCCTTAATTATATCATTCCTGTTCACGTTGCGAGCACGTAGTATGGCATCGTCAATAATGTCTTCCGAATAATTTCGTTTCAACAAGGAATGCTTTAGGTGTTCCGCGTGTCTGTCAAATTCCCGCATATCGGTGCATATTCTTCGGTACCGGTAGGCCTAAGAATATGGAATACCCGTTTTGCAATGCTTTGGGTGGCTGCTGTTGAAATGTAGGTACATTTGACGGTCTGTCGGCTTTTTGTAAAGGTTTGTTGACAAGCGGTCATTTTCGACCGTGACAGTGACGTCCAAAAAGTTAATGCTAGTTTTGGAAATTTTGTGCGTGAATTTTATTGACAGGTGGCATTTGTTAAAATCCTCTATGAAGCGGAAAAGACTTCCCTCATCATGGTTCCATATCATAAAAATATCGTCTAAGTATCTTCTGTAGTAGAAAGGTTTCAAGGTGCGTCCCTCAATGAATGGGATTTCAAGTGAAGCCATAAAGGTGCTCGCGAAGTTTGGGGCCATTTTCGTGCCCATTGCAGTGCCACTGACCTGAAGGAAATGCTTGCCGTTGAACTCAAAATGGTTATAAATTAGTACAAGTTCAAGAAGTGTAAACAGTACCTCGCCACATACACTAGTTGATGAGTCAGATTTTACATATTCAGAAACCATAGCCGCTATTCCGTCATGGTGGGGTATGTTGGTGTACAGTGAGCAGACGTCCATGGTCACCAGAAAACTGCCGCCTGGGATGTCGAGACTTGAAGTTTCACAGATGAAGTGGTTTGTGTCCTTTAGGTAATAGGGAAAATTTTGGGGGATGTTTTTTATTAAGGAATTGATGAATTCTGATATATTTTGTGTTGATGTGCTGTTACTGGATACTACCGGACGTCCCGGATTACCTGCCTTGTGTATTTTGGGGAGCAAATAGAATCGACCGGGAACAGAATGGGCCGGTAACATTGCTTTTAACATTTTGCCGGTAATTTTCTCGTCCCGGTGGAGATTGTTTAGGGTTACTTTTATCTCCCTTTAAAATTCGGGAGTCGGGTCCGTTGGAAGTTCTTTGTAGAATTTTGTGTCTGATAGCTGTCGTTCCCCTTCCTTTAAGTAGTCCGACGTGTTTAGAATTACTATGCAGCCCCTTTATCAGCCGGTTTGATAGTAATTCCAGTGTTTTTTCGTAGTTCATCGAGTGCCCTTCGTTCTGACTTTGATATGTTGTTTCGAAATGGCCGATTTTTTTTTCATACGCTCTGATGATATCTTTTTGAACTGCTGATATATACATATCGAGGTGTTTGTCCCTCTACTCACCCGGACACCATGATTTGTCACCACCAATCACTCTATTCTCGTCCGTACAGTCCTTGCGATCATGAAAGTATTCACGGAGGCGGAGATTACGTGCAAAGTTATCGAGGTCTTGGTACAGTTCAAATTCATCGAGTCTACCGGATGATGGACAAAAGGTCAAGCCTCTCGACAAAAGTTGAAGCTGAGCGGGTGTGAGTGTTGGGTTTGACAGATTGAGGACATTTTTCTCATAAGTTTTCGGCTGCTCTTGGCTATCACGTGGCACGGGAGTGTCAGCGTCATATTCGAGAGTAAGGATGTTTTGATTAGGATTGCACTGTAGTTTTGAGTTCCCATTTTTCTCCTCAAAGTTAGGTTGTGGTACGGGTGGTCCTTGGCGTTCTTGTACAGCCTCATTCCTATTTTCCTGTTGCAGAGCAGTGGAGCTACTGCAGTCCCACTTGAATTTTCTATCTTTTACTACTGAAATTTCACATCTCTTCTTTAGTTCATATCTTTCCAGTTCTCTTGCCTCATGCTCTCTGAGATTAGATACCAATTTCTGCGTAGCCTCCGTGACACTGTATTCGGCGGCCTTACGCTCACTATGGTCCGCAATGACCCGAGTCAGTTGCAAGGACGCTTCTAGTAATATTTTTTTCCCACTTCCCCCTTTCTGCTTCACTTAGTGTAGACATTGAGGGGTTGCAGGCTAGGCGGAGGCCCTTAGGTGCAATTTCGTGAGATAGATATTTGGTTAGTTGTTCCGCGTGTTTTTCGTATTGCACCCGCTTTTCAATGATTTTCCAAATCGATAGAAATGAGTGGGACCATGCGTGTTTAAGACTGCCCGTACCTTTTGTTTCCCCGTGTCATTTGGAAGCCGCCGCTTTGGTCTTCGCCGCATTCGTCCGCCTGGTGTTGTAAGGCCTCGCTGGTGGAAGTGGCGACGTCGTCACTGCTGGGACCCTGGATGGCTCTTTGTGTCCCTCGGCTCCCTGTTGTTGAGTGGGTTTGGC
Source organism: Rhipicephalus microplus (assembly GCF_013339725.1). Taxonomy (NCBI): domain Eukaryota; kingdom Metazoa; phylum Arthropoda; class Arachnida; order Ixodida; family Ixodidae; genus Rhipicephalus; species Rhipicephalus microplus. The sequence goes on from NC_051175.1 coordinate 70,505,285, forward strand.
ACTGAAGTTTGCCGTGCAAGCCGTTGCCGCCGATCTCTGACTCACTGGTGGGACTCGCTGGCTCGCTGGCCTCGCTGGTGGTAGTGGCGACATCGTCACTGCTGGTGCCCTGGATGTCTCTGTGTGTCGCTCGGCTCCTTGTTGTTGAGGGGGCTTGGCACTGGAGTTGTCCGTGCAAGCGATTGCCACCGATCTCCATGCCGCCGACGTCCATCGCAGCTGCACCCTCGTGTGCTGTGCCAGCAGCGCGACTCCCTCGAAGAAGCCGTCAGCAGCCAGGAAGCGGTGCAGCGGGAGTGTTGAGAAACCATGTTCGACGTAATAGGCGCCTGCTCCCAACAACCCGTAGTGACAGAGACGGTGGGCCTCTCTGCTGAATCGCTGTTACCTCCATATTAAACCGATTCATTGATCGCCAGTTCGAGTCCCGCCGTCGGCGATTGGGTGCGCGAGGTAGTGGCAGACTAAGATGCAGTGTCTTGATGTTCGGACGCATCTGCCTCATTCGCTTCAATGCCTCCCTCAACAAATCCAGTGATCTTGAAGAGCTCGTCTTCAGGATGTCCGTGGTGCCCACATGCAGAAACAACGTGTCCACCCGGTAAGGTAGGTACTCAAGTAGCGCCGGGATGTCCGAAAACATAGCACCACCATAGGAGATGAAGCACGGCGTCGATGAGTCGTTCGGGCTCAAGTGCGTGTGGACGTACCGCATGATTGAGTCCCCGATGACGGCACACTTCGTAGGGTAATTTGGATATCTCCGCGACAAACACTTTGTTGATGATGTACTGGCAGCCATGGTTCAGGTCAGTTGGAGTAATAATTCAATGGGCCAGTTAGTCTTCGTGAAGGTATGGGATATGGCACAACGGGAGCGTTGTCAACAAGGATAAACATATTTATTTCCCAACAGTTTAGGGAGGGGTCCTCCCTTCATCAGGGGATGAGTTATACTGACATGAGCTTCCAAACTTCGTTGCTGCCGCGTCCCTCTCGCCTTGACAGATGTTTGCGAGAGTGAGAGGAAAAAGGAAAAAAAACAAAAAAGGGGGAGAAAAAAGACGAAAAAGAAAAAGAAAGAAAAGGAAGAAAGTAAAAAAGAGGAAGAACCACTGTCAACACTGAGAACGAAACCAACTGTCCGTCTACATCCACATACGGTTCATATCACGTGCTGTTCAGTTCTTGACGTGTGTCGGGCCCCCTTTTTTTCCCCCTTTTTTGTTTTTTTTCCTTTTACCTCTCACTCTCGCAAACATCTGTCAAGGCGAGAGGGACGCGGCAGCAACGAAGTTTGGAAGCTCCTGCCAGTATAACTCATCCCCTGATGAAGGGAGGACCCTCCCGAAACTGTTGGGAAATAAATATATTTATCCTTGGTGACAACGCTCCCGTTGTGCCATATCCCATATATATATATATATATATATATATATATATATATATATATATATATATATATATATATATATATATATATATATATATATATATATATATATATATATATATATATATATGCTTGTGTGTGTGTGTGCGACGCTATGATGAATGGGTGACGTGGCCTGGCTCATACGCCATGTTTTTTCCATTCTGCACTTATTCCTTCTCTGCCTCTACGAACCATTACTTAATACGTCAAACGATTCCCCCTCCCCCCGAAAGAAGGCATGAATTATGAACAAGAAAAAGTAAACAAGGAAAGGTTAAAAAGTCACAAATGTCAAAGTCGCAATTGGTTCTATGCTCCAGAGGAGTTCCGTAAACTTCCAAAGACTTCTGTGGAGAGTGCAGCAGTCCGGTTAACGCAGGAGTTCTGGTTGGCGTGGCTGACTGTTGCGTTCTGGATGGCATAACCACACCCTGTAGATCTGCGCTGGTGGTGACATGGGTTGCGTTCTTGCGAGGATCGGACAAGAGTGGGAGTCCCTGTAGAATTTGAAGTTCGGATGTTGAAGGCGTAGAGTTGCGTCTCGTATAACGGGAACAGACGGTGTGCTTCTAGTTTGCATGTCCAATGGTCGCAGCTGATGAAATCATAATGATGTCTTGGTCTCTGCGTTGTACAGATGGTACCTTCTTGTCTCTTTCGTCGTTTTCTGAGGTTTCGGAGCTGTAATCGTAAGCACAGTCTTGATCTCTTGCGCTGAATGCGTTTCTGGCACCGATCCCTTATGCGAAGATGCCTGATGTTTTGAATTTTTTAAAGGGGCTTACATTGCATCGTCGTCGTTGTCGGTGTAACCGTCGGAGTGTCTGCGATTCTTGGACTTGCTTTTGCTGGCGTTGCTGATGTTGCTGTGGAACGCATTGCGGTGAGATCCCTTCTTGACCATCGTGCTGGTTTTCTTGACAACTTGATGTGGTGCCCAGTCGGCAGCTGGTAGTCTGTGGGCTGTTGTCATGCAGTTCGGGCAATAAAGATAATGCCTCAGAGTTCGTAGAAAGTTCTTCAGAAGTTGCTTCTATCCTGTTCACTACGAGAGGCTCTTGCGCATTGCAGCGTGCGACGTTCGATGCGTCTGTCTTTGGTGTTGCTTCGACTGTCGAGTGTGTATGCACCGGACGGCGATGCATGAACCCGCGCGGAAGGAGCATGGCTTAACAGGGCATTTTCCCGGTGCGTCAGCTCATCTAACGTGAACACGGCGTCCTTATGAGGAAAGCGGTGAGCCTCGGGAGCACTTGAAGAGCCGCGTAATTGAAACCCAGGTGGTGGACCACGTACGCGAAACGAAGAATGAAGTGCATTAGGTGGGTAAGCAACGTCTCGTGTCGTTAGCTGGAGCGACGACTTTGGAAACACCGGCTTTCGTGAAGAGAAACGTGGTGGAAGGCTATGTTCCTTGATAAATGAGCGTGTATTGTGACGGCCGAGTGTTGTTGTGGGCAGATGGTTGGTGATTAGGAAGTATTCGTCGTAGTCGTCAAAACGGGTAATCATCTCTCCTCTGATCTTTTGCCATGATTCGTCGTTTTCGAATATGTGTGTCAGGTAAAACTTAAATGCCTGACAGGAGATGTAGTCCGTGAAGTTGGCGATCATCTCCCGTTTTGACCATGATGCAGCGGTAGTGTGGAGCTTGAACAGGTCGAACCAGTCCTGTACAGGTCCATCGTCCGCTGCTCCGGTGTACTTGGAGATGGGAAGGTCAGTCGATCGATGGTTCTGTCATGATGCTGGTACTTGAATGCGCCTGAGATCACCTCATCTGTAGTCGTTATTCAGTTGAGGCGTATTGCCGGAGGCTTCGTGAATGATGTGAGGCTGATGAGCGGCGGCCAAGTCTTCATCCTTTCGACTCGTGTGACGTTATGATGAATGGGTGACGTGGCCTGGCTCATACGCCATGTTTTTTCCATTCTGCACTTCTTCCTTCTCTGCCTCTACGAACCATCACTTAATACGTCACATATATATATAAATAGAAAGAGATGTGCAAGAACAAGCCCCGTTGGGAATACTGGGAATTCGCAAACACTGCCTATGCTTTCAGATCATGCAGCACAGCTCTCTTGTGCATGATTTATACTGCGGTGGTAGGTTTTAGATCTTTCACGAAAGTTTGGGTTGTTAAAAATAGAACACGTCAATGCATTTGGTACATTATAGGCGTTGGTATACATGAGAAAAATTTACAAAGCTTGCATTAAGCCGAGCAAAGCTTAGAACAAAATTGGACCATTCTGAAGGCTATTCTAGCTGCTCTTATAGATTGTTTGTACGCTTTAGCTAAGCACATGATACAGGTTGTGCCTAGGTCGTTTTCAGGCCGCTGCTAGGCTTGTAAGAGTCTATCTTATATATCGGTGGTCTCATGCTTAAGTGAAATATTCAATTATGCCTGACCACGGCAAGCCATTGCTTTGCTTCGTTCCACACATCACACTAAAAAAAGAAAGCCATATTCAGACATATCCTTGTCTTCATTATCACAACCACAATTAATCTGAAAAATATCGCACATGTTCTTCTTCGTCTATAATAATCATCTGTTGAAATAGTCAGGAAAATAATTTTTGAAATCACTGTTTCATAATGCATGTTATCAAAGTTTAACGAACATAGCATCTGTGCTCACAGGCACACATGAGCGTGCACATGTATTGCCCAATGAACACAGGCTTTCGCAATGCGGTAGTGACAAATAGAGGGAATAGAAGTGAGCTGGAGGGGTAGGAAAAAACTTTCATTAAAATCAACAGCTTTGTTGGCTGGGCTGAGGCCTCCCACATGGGGACGTCGAGGTCTTGCCCCTTCGCCGCCGCTCGGGCTGTCTGGGTAAGCCAAAGCCGGTCGTCGAGGTTAGAGGTGCAAAGGCGTGTCATCTCGATGAGAGGGTCGTGTTAACGGACGATGTATGTCGGGGTTTACACTGCAGCATAATTTAAATAAACACAAGCTACCAGAAAAGCTGCCAGAAGTGAGCAATGGCGTTTATTAAATGCGAAACATTTCTTAGAGAACTTCGGCCACTTTGAGCGTATCCATCCATCCATCCATCCATCCATCCATCCATCCATCCATCCATCCATCCATCCATCCATCCATCCATCCATCCATCCATCCATCCATCCATCCATCCATCCATCCATCCATCCATCTGTCCGTCCATCCATTCATCCATCCGTCCGTCCGTCCGTCCGTCCGTCCGTCCGTCCGTCCGTCCGTGCGTCCTAGGCCCGCACGAGACGCGAGCCTGCGCACCGCCGACGGGAAAGCGTCACATCATGCAACTAAAAAATGCTCCGCAATAAGAAAAAAAACCACTGTGACTGTCATACATTGGAAGGAGTTTCTTTGATGCATCACACATTACGTGGCAGAAGGGTAATATCGCGCCAGGCGTCGAAAATTGTGAATTGAGCGAAGAGTAAGTGTTTTGAAGGCCCGCCCATTACGAAACCAGCAGACGTTTATTCACCATCTGCAGCAGAACCATCAACAAAATGAACAGCTGCCTCAGTTTGCGTGTTGCCCAACGGTGTGTCAAAAGTGACGCACACCACAATAAAAATAAGGACATAAACCAGCGCGTGTCTGAGTTCTTTCTTTTGAGTTTGCGCCTCTGTTCTTGAGGTGCGGGATTGGAAAAGAATGCATTTTTTGCGACATGTAGTCCTTACGAGATCCCTTTCAACGTTTCGCAGAATTTTTCCTTACGTCCCTAGGATGTACGTAATGCCCAGCAAAGTGGCTCGAACTATGTCCGAAGGTTGTTTATTGAAAGTGGTATGTCGGTGAGGGAACAGGAATTACGTTTCAAACGCAGTGGTGAGAATAAATTACAATTGGGTAGATTATATGGAATCTGATGACGTTTCCATGCCAAGACATTTCAAACTAGTGGGATGTTTAGCTAGGTAAACCAGTAGCGTAACGAGACTTTGTTTTATTAACGGTTTACTGCAACTGGCATTATTTATTTTAAAAATGGCTGTTTCGTATTAGGAGTGAAATAAGCGCTATAGCGAAACTGGGATTGCTTATTTAACTACTACAGAAAAATGCGAAATTTTTGCGTTGTGTAGAACTAGGCAGCGTACCTGATAAAAACTTAACATTCATTTTGCAAGCGTGCCTATATTTAGCATACCGTCTAAAATTAATAATTCGGGCGCAAGGGACCTAGTTGGAACTGCGATAGTGCCGAAAAATTCCCATTGTTGTGCACACTTAACATGAAAAAGCGGTGACATCTCTGGAGCAGTATAAAAAGACTCAAAATATGGTGCACGTTATTGAGGAAATTGAGACCTACCTCAGATTCTACTTACCATTCCACTATGGGAAGATAGTATCGTGACAGACGATTGGCCCCTTACATAACCTATGAATCAGGCCTCGGAAATCAAAGAAAGGCCTATTATGCTCGGTGGAACGCCGAGTACCCTAACAATATACCTCATGAAAAGAAATTATCTACACGAATGCCTCATGCCTTCCAGAAAGGTCCAACACGGAGATATTTTTATTCTGAGGACAGGGGAATCATTCTCATTCGTTATTACGCAATCTTGCTTGCTGCCTGGAGCAGCCGAAGGGCACGCTATTTCGAAAGCTCTAGCCCAGTATACCCAAACAGGATTATCGACGAAAGCTATTGACATCTTCACAGATTCGCAGCAAGTGAATAAGACATTCCAAACTAGAGGAAAGCTACGAGCGTACGCCCGGCACATCCTGTACTATGCCACCGAAGTTGAACGATCAGTCCGGGTACGGATTCATTGTGCAAATTAAGGATGCACGACAACTATCTGTATGCTTGTGATATATATTTTTTGTACATGGAACCCTTAGTTATTTATTTTTTGGACCCCCAACTTGCCTTCGGCTATGGGTTCAACCAGTGGTGATGTTTCTGTATGCTTCACAGTTTGCGAATAAAAAATAAAGAATTGAATTGGATTTCTGGACACGCCAATATACTGTGACACGACCGAGTTCATAAACGAGTCTTGCAGCATCATAGCAAGAACCGACTCAGAGATGACAGCTTGAAGCAGGCTGCGCAACGATGACGCAGGATGAGACCCACGAGGCATCTACCGTCGGAATGTTCAGCGCCGGTATAAACTTAGCGCTAAGTTAGAAGAAGCTACAACATAAAATGTCCCGCCACTGATATCCATGCGTCCTTACGAGGGCACACTAAGAAGATTGCAAACACGAAGCTTACAACAATCTTCGTCCTTCACAAGAGATACCCTACAAAGTACTCTGACCCCAACGGTGACTGCTGCCACGAGCCACCAACGACGGAGCATATCCTCTGGGATTGCCCTGTTCAGGAATCAAGTTGAGCTGCTCTAATGAAAAAAGCTCAACGTACCCTGTCTCACCTACAGCAATACATTTAGGAGACCATCCACTGAATACTCGAAGATGCACTCATTACAGCCAAGCTGCATAGGTGCTGCGCTGCCCAGCACACGACGGTTATTCCTGCTCAGCAATAACAAGCTCAGTTTTGAAATATCACCTGCTTTTTAAAGACGATAGTCTTTTTCGGGGTACTTTGACGCAAAAATTTGGTCTGTCTGTCTGTACATTTGTTTGTTTGTCGCCGTAACGTTATCCCAAATGCCGGGCGAATGATATGTAAGTAGGGCTGCTTAAAAAGGAACACGATGCTTTTTTAAAGACGATAGTCTTTCTTCGGATACCTTAACGAAAAACTTTTGTCTGTCTGTCTGTACCTTCGTCTATTGTCTGCCATAACGATACCACAAACGGCTTCAACCGATACCCCAAACGGCCAACCCCGTCCGCAGCGACCCACCAATATTGCTCAAGTATCAACGTTATGCTTGTGCGATTGTCAATTAAAAAGCAATTATGGCGCGTATTGAGGCACCATAACAACACGTCAATTATTTGAATGTGTGTCTTTACACTAGAAAAGGCATGCAAAAAAATTCTAACGACCATTGTGTTTATCACGCCGCGCTGACAACGCAAAGCCATGCTCTAAAATGCAAGTGTTTACTACGCTTCGCTAAGACGACACGGTGGTGGCCTCTTCCCATCGCTTTGCGTTCTACACCTTATCGCCTCGAAGACGGGCGCGTACGCCTTTCTTAGTTTTTGAAGATAACTGCCAAATAGCGCTCGCTTCTAACGTGCCTTGATGCGATCGTTCGCCTTCGCTGCACGGATAGGGACTCTAACGCAGTGCCTCCCGAATACAATTCACCGATTTCTCGCGTAGAAAACCAAACAAACGTTTTGTTTACTCTCTACAGACGCAAGACTATCGTCTTTCGACGGCATTCACAGTGAAACGTGCAAATACTGGGCCACCTTATTTTGTTACTTTCCTTCGTTTTTATTCTCTTTTTATTTCAAGCTGCTGATGCCAACAAGAGAACATTGTACAGAGTGAAATCAATCAATCAATCAAACCAATCAATCGATCAATCAATCAACCAAATAACCAATCACAGTGCACGTGTAAGCTTGCCGTTCGAGCAGCGATTGCGTTTTTTTTTTCGCGACCTTTTATTTCTGCAGAAGCACGAAAACAATGTCTTAGCATATCTATAGTGAGCTCACAAATTGATGCTTGTTTATTTCCCAAACGTTTTTGTATACGTCTGAAAAGCCGCATGTATCATATTTCGCAAAGTGTCAGCAGCGAAATGCACAATATCTTCCTGCAATTTATCTTGTGCTGCACAATACAAACACGACACCTGAAGCAGGGCCTTTGATATCATGCCGCACAGCCCTCTTATGCAGGATTTAGATTGTGGTAGTAGGTTTTAGATAGTTCACGTAAGTCTGGGGTGCTAGAACCAGTACACGCCAATCTTTTCTAATACATAATTGACGTGACTTGAAAGAAAAATTGAAGCTTGATTGCACTAAAACACACAAGGCTTGAAACAGTGATACTGAACCTTTTTTAATCTGACCGCATCTGGATTGTTCGTAGGCCTTTGGTACAGGTTTTTTCTAGGTTGCTTCTAGGCCGTTGCTAGGCTTGTAAGCGACCATTTTATGCATATGTATCGGCGGTCTCAAGGTCCAAGTGAAATATTCAATTATGCCTGAACACGGCAAGCTTAGCTTCGCTCCACACATCGCGCTAAAAGACCATAACCGGTTTGATTTTGTTTTTTTAAGCATGTGTCTATTTATGTCACTCGACCATCTGAATGGTGTGCCATATTTGGAACAAATTCTTGAATTCAATAATAGAGCCAAAATAAGTCTGAAAAAGATCACATATGTTCTTCGTCTTTAATAATTATCTTGTGATAAATGTTGAGAAAATGATTCTTTGAAATCACACTTTCATGACGCATGCAATAGAAGGTTCAACGGAACATGACATATGTGCGCACAGGCATACAGGAACACATATGACCAATGAACACTGGCTTTTGTAATGCGGTCGTGACAAATAGAGGGAAGAGAAATGAGCAGAATGGAAAGGAATACACTTTCATATAAATCAACAGCTTTGCTAGGAGGCCCTTGGCTTCCCACGTGGGGACGTCGAAGTCTTGCCTCTTCGTGGCCTCGCGAAACTTTCTTGGCCAAAGCTGGTCGTCGAGGTCGGAGGTGTGAAGAGAGTCGTGTCATCTCGACGAGAAGGTCTCGGTGTGAGACGGGTTTTGGGGTTTACATTCGCACATCATATGACGGCAAATAAGCTATGTGTGAATAAGTTGCCGCAATGATGCAAATGCATTTATTATTTCATTTTCTTTCAGATAACGCTCATTATCACGTTAATAAAAACCTTTTTCTTGGGCGAGTAGTGGTGGAATCTTCATGTTACGTACTGTTACGTTGGCAGAAAGAAGCTTGAGGGGGACCACAGGAAAATCGCTAAACATAAGGCCCGGGTACTGTTTTTCGCGACAATTTCGGCGCGAAGTGTTGCCTTTTAAGGCTTTGACCTCTTCCCATGCCGACCCGACTAAAAATGAGCAAATCGACTACGTGCGTCTCTTTGACATGCTCCAAGAGCACTTTTGTTCTGTAATACCACAAATCATTTTCTATGGCAGTAAACGAGTGGTTTTTATAGGTTACAATTTAATTTACGTAATATTTAACGGCGCTTTGTTAATTTCTTTAGAACTTGTGGAAGTACACATAGAGCACGGTGGCGCGAAATCATGGTACAGAGCTGCTGCTAACTGTTGACAAATGTTTATTTTGAGCAAGGCAGAAAACATAATATAGAGTTAATTTCACAGTGTAGCGGTTTTATTTATCGCCATGACAGCTACAATCACATTTATGTATCACTTGGTATGTCGGATCAGTACCCGACTCGGCACCAAGACCAACCCGGTTGTTTAGGCACAATCTCTTAGATCGACAAGGTTTACCCGTAAGAAAAAAGTCAGAAGTACCACAGTGACCACGATGTCATTGGGGGTCATACATTCAAAGTACAGGGGGTATAAAGGCTTACTCATGGTGTCAGTACATGAGTCCTGATCGACTTGATAATTCAAAACAGGAGCAGAAGCAGTAATGACGGCTAGGCAACGAGAGTGTTCAAGCTAGAGCAGCGTGGTTGGCACAAATGTACTTACAAGAAAACAAGGTTTTGTCTTTTTATCCATAAGGTGAAAAGTGCTTACCTTTACCGTAAAGTTCGACATGGTGATCTCATTGCTGACAACGTTACTCGTGCTTGGAACCTAGATACAAACTAAAAGGATAATCGTGTATCTATGAAGTATTGACTCCGCTTTCAAGCAGACACACAAAGTGCCGGATTTCAGGAATCGTCTTCAAGTGCTCGAGTGTGTCGTCTAGTAATGAGCTCAACAACTATACTTGCACAAAAACTATATGTTTGTGTGGTGCGATAAGGAGTGTATACCATGCGATATGTCAATCATAATGATCTGAAAATGAACTTACACCACTCAGAAGAATATATAACGTAGCAAGAACTGTTAGTAGCTTTACATCAAGCTTCCACCTACCGTTCAACAAAATCTTTTCGAGGCACTCTCTGAAATACTCTTTCTTTGTTTTCGGTGGCTCTCACAAAAGGGCAATGGGTGCGTTGCGAACACCGATACACCAGAGTTTCAGCCAGGAACACCACGCAGCAGAGGAGTACCTGTATCATCCAGAACTGTACGAAGAACCCGAATAGGTCGAACTGAACAGGATCAGCTGCATGTAGTTGTGAGCAGTCAGAATGTTCATCGCGAAGAACTTGGCCCTCTCGAATAGCGTTGAAGAACCTTCTCAATGGCCGATACAGCGCAAGACCTTTATGCATTCGAAACCCACTGAGATGAGATCTATAGTGTTCTTTGAACACCCGGACTTCTCGAACATGATAACGAAACTCGCACTGGTGTGCAAGCGTTTCGTAGCAGACACGATCGCGTCTCATAGCGCATCGAAGGCAGTCAGTGATATTGTGCCTCACGAGATCCTTTGGATCTTCACGTTTAAACGCCGCTTGTAGCTTCGAAATCAGTGAGGCTGCTGATGAGGTGTTGTGTCGGAGCTCTTTTTCCATGGCAGTGTTTAAAGTTGCACATGGAGCGACTTCGTGCCTGTCAAGGGCATCTTCCAACTTCTGCAGTGTGTCTATTCGGTCGCCGGGTGCTTTAATCGTTACCTTCGACGTGAGTTCACTGCGGAAGTAGGAGGATAGCGGAAGTATCGCAAGGAACCAGAGGTAATACAGTGCCACTCCAGCTATCACTCGGCGTGAGACGTTGCCTGGCAGAGGAGCCGAGGTTGCTAGAACGGAAGCTAAAAGCAGTGTGACTGAGTCGGCGATTCTCACTAAAGGTGGACGCTGACAATCCTCCATTGTGGCAAGCACTAACGCGACGACCAACAGAAGAGCAAGGGTCGATGCGAAGAGTGGCCAGGAATGGTAGACCACCTCGGAAAGCGTCACGGCACGATTGTCGTTCAATCGGGAATAGAAAGTCTCCTGAACCATCTCAAAATGTGGAATGTCCGCATCAAGAACAATTTCCGCATCTAATTTGGCTGAGAGGAACAGAATGTCCCAGCTGTTATAACGGGTTCCTCTACGTACGCCTCGAAACGCATTAAGATATTGAACGTAGATGGAAACGTTTGTTTGATCTAGACAATCTAGAATGAAGACTAAGCTGGGATGATCGCAGGAATGCAACCGTCGCCATAGAAAGCGTTGACAACACATCCTACAGTCAACCGCTCCCCAGAAAGGCGTTTGCCCTTGGGGCTGTCTATCCGCAAGTTTGACAGTATTTCTTCGGTTGACGGATTGTGACTTACCGATGACGTGAGAGGCCACACGGCATTTTTTATGTCTGCGCCTTTTATTTCCAGAACTCCAAAAACCTGGCAGGGTGAGAGAGTCAGGTAAATATTTTTGGCGTTAGTGAGGTTCAGTGGGTAAAACGCTGCATAGAGCCAGGATGCACATATCATTGTGCGCTTCGCTGACTGTAAAGTCAAGTCCATGACTTTAAGGTCGCTTATCGGTTCGGCATAAACAACTACGGTTCTCTTGGCTTCCATTCTGTTCTTTTGAAAATAGGTGCCTATACCACTGTGTGGAAGGCGCCATGTAGTCACTGTTCCTTCGAGAAGGTGCGCGAAGGAAGCGTGCGTTTGTTTCCACTGTGTTGCACACACCACCATAACATCGGCCTTTTTTGTGGAGAGCGATGACAGCGTAGCAGTAGCTTGTCTTTCCCAGCGCACTCCACGGGCTGCGTAAGGCGAAAAGTAAAGTGCCACGAGTACCACTGTGGTCAATGTAGCAAGTGCCGCGTTCGCCATTGCTGAGTTGTCGGCGTTGGACTAGGAGAAGGCTTCGTAACTATATGTTCTTCCTCTTTTGACACGCAAATGAATTTGTCCGTTCACTTTTTAAAGAAATATGAACTCTGATTTAAAATGCGTCAGTTATCATTTTCTGCCATTACTCCTTCTTATGTGACAACCGCAGGAGAACTGACCTATACGTAATGATGTCTTGAGGTAAGAAACATGACCGAAAACCTGGTCATTTCAGGCCGAAGTGGTACAAGATGCGCAAGTGGACAGGCCGCTTGGGAGGCACGTCAACTACCGATCTTGTGATCAGCCCGATTTCTTGCTGGTTGATTACCAAGTGGCTATACCTGTTCCAAACGACTCGTGCTCCTTGTCGATACCACGTCGATGTCACTGCAGCCTTTCATGACGGTGCTATGGCACTTCCACGATGGCTTTAATAAAGCGTGCTGGGAAAGGCATCTCGATATGACGCATGAGTACTTCCGGCACTAAAAGCCGCCATGGAATGAGGCCTTAGATTACGTTTGTCAGCTCCAAACTGAGCTTTGCCTCTTACGAAAATCGACTTCACGCAAGAGTCAAATCAATCTGGCTCTGTAAGTGATCAGTTGTAGAACGCTTTGGTGACGTCAATCATTCAAGTCCGCACGTGCGGTTTCCATTAGAGGCTGGAAGGTTATCAAAGGCTGTGATCCGACCATTACAAAGCGGACAGGCGAGATCAGCCACACTCGACTCTACTCTTCGAGTCGGTTATTGACCACCTGTGTGATAAAAGCATAAAACAATATCCATGTATATGTTATTTGGTACACATGATTATTAATGATACACGTTTGTAATAGGACTGCACATGCACGCAGAATCTCTTAACTCGAGTGAGAGGTCGCAAGAAAAGCTAGGCGAATATAGTGGTAGCTCAGAAATATCTCTATCTGCTTCTTACACCTACCATTCCGACCGCAATGCGCATAGAGGTAGTGTCTTTCTTGTTGTTGATTCGTGATTACAATCGCATCATGTGTGAACATCTGATTGTTTCGAGTCAGTGTGATGCAATGTTCAATTTAAAACAGGACAGTCACTGACATTTGGTTCTTTCTACGGTTCCCCTGCAAACGCATTTCCGGTGTCCTTTACATCCCTTCCCGAGTTTCCTTTTACTATAAATAATTACTATCTGCCAGGTGGTGTTTAAGGATGCCTGATGGAAGGTGGGTTGACAATACTCTTGTGCTTGGCAATTCATCTGTCCTGTCTATGGCAATTTGTATTTGTGAGGCAAGTTGTTACTCTAGTTGCCAGATGTGGCCATATTAGTTCTTCTGTCTTGAATCACGCTTTTTTTAACTAGCCACAGCTTGTGTGTGATAACACCATAATTCCTGGTATTAGTGAGCATGACTATATTGTGGCTCATGTTAGGCTTGTTTTATTCTCATGGGCGCATAATTGGCCAAGAAAAAGGTTTTTTGATAAATGAAATTATGCTTCGTTATCAAATGAGCTTGTCGTGTTACTGCTTAAATTCCGTCGTCTAGCTCTTTCAGTAAATTGCCACCCCCTACGGGGTACATTTTGCTTCCTACAAAAGCACAGTGTTGACAAGCATGTTCTAAGTAGACAGTTGTCTGCTAAAAAACGCAGTGATAAGCCTTTGGTTACTCTGGAAGTCAAACGAACGATTAAAAAAGAAACTTCTGTATTAGTGTATTTATCTTGATAAATTGGCGCATCTGGAAATGACATCTCGATCCTATGCTTCTCGTCTTCGTGTTCTGGGAAACGGTATAAAGCGAGACCTTTCTGCTCATATTGCAATTCCAATAAGCGAGATAGGTCTGTGCGGACAGTACAACGCTCTGTCCAATCACTTCCAACCGCTTATGGTGATATGCAGACATCCGGCGGCTTAAGTCGTTGGCAGGAATCAGTATGATAACGGCCTTGCTGACTAGTCTTCAGGGCATTGGGTAAACCAGCCATGACCACATTGAACAACATTGGAGACAGCTAGCTTGGACACTGCCCTGTGGTAGGCCTCTGGTGATTTTTCTTGAGCTACTCCGCACTGTTACCAACGTCACCTGCATCGAGTGATCGCTAAGAAACACACGACGGAATCGTAAAAGGTGCACTCTTATATCGACACAAAACGACAAATTATCGCACCGTGAAACACGAAGTCGTACACGCTTTCACCATGTCTAAGATGTCTTGTGCACTCAATCGTTGCCGAAATTTAGTCATGCATGCTGGAGGAGCCTTGCCATGCTGTATCTGCCACATTATTCCAACATGCTCCCGACCACTGGCAAGCATCTCCGTCAAGTTTGCTATACACGAGCTTGTGATGCTGGTATTATGATGCCAGCTATGGGCTGTCCTTACCAGACTTCAGCACGGGCACTACTCAGGTCATTTTTGTGTTTTAAAAAATGTTTCTCCTCATACACGTAGTTAAAAGCTTGAAATGTGCCAGAAGCGTACTGGTCACATCTGCAGGCATGTTCAAAAATATTTAGATTGAAATTCCATCAGGTACAGGTGCGCAGCGTCGACAGATATTTTGGCGTTGACGTGAGTTCTGGTAACGTCACAGGGGCGCAGATTACAGATACACAATAAAGTGCGAGTGAAGGTGATGGTTCACTTTCTATTCCAGTTATAAGAATGTCAGCAAATTCTTTGGCTAGAGTTGGTGTAGATGTATCCTTGAAGAGCACAAGGACAATGAATGGTCGCAAAGGCTAGGATGTGGTTCTGTCATCATATACAAGTCGACAGATCCTTGGCAGTGGAGTCAATGCACTGAAGCTCTCCACAAGCCCTGTTCATTGTTTTCTCCGAAGCTTTTTTGGTGCGTCGCAGTTCTGCATTAGGTCTGCTAAATAGTGTCCTCAAAGCTGGTTCTCCAATATTCGCAAGCGCTTTTTGGCGGCTTTTCTTCTAGCAGCACACAAACTAGGGCGTTAAGCTCCGGGGCTAAAATATGTGCAGGTATCATTTCATTTCATTCATTTCATTTTATTACCTTAAAGGTACCCAGGGGGACATTACATAAGGGGTGGGGTTACAAAAACGTACAAAAAGCCATGAATTAGCTTGAAAAATGGCTTGTGACGCTCTGCATAAATGTTGATGGACAGGTGATTGCTGCAATATGGTGGGGGAGGTCATTCCAGTCTTTTGCTGCACGAAGAAAAAATGAGGCAGCAAAAGTAACGGTGCGGGAACGTTGACGGGCAACTTGAAAGACATGGCCAATGCGATATGACCTGCGAAATGAAGGGAAATGTAAGGTTCGATTGCAAGTGGACTGTGAAAAAGTTTATGAAACAAGCAAAGGGTAGCAATGCGGTGGCGGGAACATACAGGGGACAGACCAATTTCTTCTTTTAAAGATGACACGCTAATGTGATAGGCATATGAGGAATGAATGAATCTAGTAGCACGGTTTTGAAGTGATTCGAGTGCAGTAATGAGATACGCGTGTTGTGGGCTCCGAAATTGACGATGCATATTCAAGCTTGCTTCTTACGAGGGACTGATATGCTAATAATTTTACATGGCCGGGTGTGTTGCGCAGATGACGTTTTAGGAAGCCGAGAGTACGATTAGCAGCTGCGATGATAGTCCGGATGTGCTCAGCCCAAGTTAGGTCACTGCACAAAGTTAGGCGAAGGTATTTGTAAGCCTGCGTATGACTGTCCTGAGTATGACTGATGCCATCACTTTACTCCCTAACATATCAATATGTCTGGTGATAAGGGACCTAGATGCTCCCGGTAGCGATCCCAATCAGTTACCTTGCTGCATTTACCTGCCGTCAAATGGTAGCCAGGAAGATTATTAAATATAGGAAAATTATCGTTTTCTATTCCGTCCAGCACTTTAAAGCACGTGAACTGAACATCACTAAAATGCAAAATCAGATCAATAATACTTTTACACGCTGGGTGTCTAAAGGACGCCACGTTGCCATCATTCGAATGAATAGGTCTAGCTTATCAGTAGGACTTTCCAGATAACATCCACGTGCATTTGACCTCTTGTCACGACGCACATTGAAAGCACCACAAGTTTTGCGCGGAACTGGGCAAAAACGACCCAGATCTTCAAAAAACTTTTCGATGGGAATTTTTTCTTGAGGAGATGCATACATAGATATAATGCTGATTTGCGTTTTACTATCTAAGCCCTGGTCGCATAAACTTCTGTAACATCTGCGCACAAGTCAGCCACATTTAGTGCTACGTGTGCTATCACTCCCGGAATATTGGACGCCAAGTCCACCACTGGAGGCGCAGGCGCTGCAATCACTGTGACGTGCTGGTTTGGATCATGTGATCTTACTTCATTCTGGCTAAGGGAAGCAAACGGTGGAGTGTGCCGTTTTTAACGGCGACTTAGCAGTTTAATGGGCCTTCATTGCTTCCCACTCCCTGCAAAGTGCTCGGCTACAATTAATCATCAGCAGCCACCTTCGGCATCAACCAAGTGCGAATAATACCTTACAGAAATGCAATGGGTACTTCGCTTATCCGCAGATAGATGATTAATGGCCGAGTTGGGGGTGCGCTCTTTCTCAAAAAATATGATTGATAGTGTAGTGGACACCATGCGTGTACTTGTTTAGTAGCCCCGAACCACTGTAGAGAGAGTTCTAAAAAGGTGGCTGTTTAGCTAGCGATAGGACAGTCCTGCACGTCTCGATCAGGCCTGGCGTTTTAAAGCACAGCCCTTGGTGCTCGTTCCTGCGTTGAGTAGTGTCGCAATTGGCGTAAGCGGCATAAGCGATGTAGCGAATGAGGATGATAGAGAGCGAATGCACAGCACTTGAGCCCGGGCAGTTTCTCTGGCAGACTGTGATGACCATTGCATTGCTACTACTGAGGAAATGTAAGACTTGACACATAGCCGAGGTTGCACAACGTGAAGTAGCGCTCAGCACTCGCTTTAGGCAGTGTTGTAATCACTGGTGAATTTTTAGATGCGAAGACAGCTTATTGTATAGCTCCCTACAGTGTGTATTGTTACCCTCCCTGCGCATGCGCAACATCTGGCCCAAGCACTCCAAGAACTCACTGGCATGCGCTAGCGCGTTCTAGGATGTGTAAGGGCAACGCCTCCTAGAAACACTATGCCTGGAACGAGGCTCTCTTAACAATTGAGAGCTGGCTGCCAGCACAAAATCTTGGAGGCCATTCCTCCTACCGGGTGTTGCGACCGTCCGCCGCGTGGGACCGCTCGCCTCCGTACCACTTTGTCACGTGACATCACAGCTGCTCGGAGGTAACTTTGAGAGCCTTGCTGTGTTCGCAGGGGGCGACCGCCATAGGCGTTCGCCTCCGTACCGGAGGGGGAGGGTAAAATCCGAGGGTAGGGCGGCGCGTTCGCGGCTCACATTCCAAGCATAATTTTTCTAAAAGGCGTTGGTAAGGGGCCGCATAAGACTCTGTGGGCTCTTTCTCTCACGATCATGCAGCAATCATGTGATACCATTGACGAACGAGGTTCTGCAGACGTCCGATTAAGCAACGCGTTGTATCCTACTCTGAACGAGCTGGCACGCGCTAGCGCGTTCTAGCCTGCGTAAGCGGCCGTGTAAAAGACTGTGGCCTGTCCTATTCGCACTCTCTTAGAAATCACGGGATAGGGTTGGTGAACGAGATTTTGAAGATGAACGCACGTTCTGCAGATAAACGGTTGCGAGGAACGCACGTAATTCCATGACGATAAACACACGTAGCCTGCGAATAACAGCAACATAAACTACAGTGAATCCATCGTTGGCTACACTTGCAAGGACATATCAACATCGGGCGAAGTGCCCGCGATGAACGGAACATTAAGTCGACCCATATTATACTTCGCAGGCTACTCTGGTTTCCTTTAGTGGGAGATGGTGTAATATTTTAGGAGCTTGTTCTTTTTGCGGGGGGGGGGGGGGGGTGTTTGTCTTTCATCGTTGCGCCAATGAATACGCTAGTGCTCATTGTTCCTGCTAGAGGCACAGCTGTACTCTTCGTTTCAAGAGCACTCACTAGATGCCGCACCACCCCTCAGGCGACACTCACTCCACTCTCGGCGCGTGCTCTACTTTTTAGAACACTGCTAGATGGTCGCGCCTACATATAGCGCTTGCTCTCAGCACGCTTCCTTTCTCTTTTGCCGGACATCACTCAGTGCGCTTCGATACCGTGTACCAGTGCCAAAAAACGTACTGGCATCACGCTGTTTTTGCAATAGGGATAATATAGAAAAAGTCTAACTAGGTCCATCGGGGCAAAAACTAGCACGTAGCATGCCACTCCCACACCAGGAAAGATAGGCCTAACCTGTTCGCCATGTCGTGGAGCCGTTGGACTACCCATAGCTTCGTCCATAAATCCGTACTGCTTAGCGCAGGATCCCACTTTGCAATGTAACGTTTGCAACCCGTAGGGCAGGGTACCACCAGGGCCTATTATCTAAGCTGGCAGAGTCTGAGCAAAGCGCGAAAATGTCTGACGTCTGAATTTCAGTGTGAATTTTGTGCAAGAGTGCGTGACTTGAATGTCACGCCCTCAGGCATTGTCGGAGCGACAATGCCTGAGGCCTGCTCAGTTTACTGCGCGGTGGTGGAGACTTTCACCTCCTCCAATAAAAGTTCTTGCAAAGTTCATTGTACGTCGTTGGGGGATTCTTGTTATCCAGAACGTCGTCATCACATCGTTCAGTAGCTACGTGGTGGATGACTCCTCGGGCGGTTCTGTGGGTATTGTCGTTGAGGTTGGACGGAGCGCCCTCGATCTGTACCTTGTGAGCTAGGAACCAAACAAATGTGTGTTGTTGCACCTCCTTATTGCGCAAGATCCGAAAGGTTGATTCCGAGGTGGTGCCTCTACCGAATGCTGAGACTGCTGATCTTGACTCACAGTATAGTGTTGTTCTCCCGCCGTCTAGCAGAGCCAAGGCTATTGCGACCTGTTAGGCAACCTCGGCCGTTGTGGTCCGGACCGACGAGGAGTTCGTAACAATGCCATCGTGATCACCAGTGACTGCAACGAATGCTTTTCCGTTCAGGTACCAGTGCAGCATAAACGAAACAGCAACTCCAGGCGTGTGCATGGGCACTCTCAAGGAGGGCTTTAGCCCTAGCCCGTCGTCTGCCTACATTGTATTCAGGGTGGACATTCCGAGGTATGGACGCCACGGTAATACGCTCTCTCTGTTCTCGAAAAACGGTGCAGTATAATATGTGATCTGTAAGTAAGCTCTTGAACAAAGTGTATATATTGCATCAGTATGCAAATATTTGTCTATAGCACAATGATGTGTTGGTAATAAGCATTGTGTATATAACGTGTTTGTACAATCACACCACAATGACTCTCGTGTCACGTCTTTATGTGATGATGATAGAGGATATGCACATATAATTCACATTTTACCGGATTCAACCGGGGGAGCAAGCTCCATAACCATTCACTTCAGAATTTTTTATTGAGAAATATATTATGCCACGGTGCATGAAGACTTCAGTGACGTGCTTTCGTCACGGAAAAGACGTCGAAAAACACGCCCGCTCACAGGACAAAGAAAGGAAGGCCAGTTAATGACATGTCGAACCCATGACCCCTGGGTCCGCGACGATAGATGCTGTCACAGGTCCCGTTAATTAGGGAGGCGATCGCCGGGCTAATTCCAAGGGCCGAAGTATCAGCCCCTTGAACCACACCACGAAAGCGTGGACAATTTAGAAGTTGTCCTTTTTGGCGCGGCCAGCGGACGCCGGCTGTTGCCCAAAGAATAAGTCAGAGCCGAGAGTTGATAAATGAAACAGAATTATATTCTCAATAATGGCAGATCAAAATAATACACAAGTATGCACACTCCACAATAGTTGAGTACAATATGTCACCAATCAAACAACGTACTACACAGTAGAATCAGCCACACTCGAAACAACGGACACAGACAACAGTACGCACTACAATGTAGTCGCATGCATTGAACAACCAAGACACTTAAAGACTAAAGAGATAGAAAACCTATTCAGTCCAAAGTTCTTAGAACAAAAGTCTGGATGATACTCTTCCGAGAATAACTCACTCAAAGTCCAGCGTTGTTGTCGTTCCGCTGCCCCCGAAGTTTCTCTTCTAGGAAACCTCTGTCGTTCCGCTGCCCTGAAGTTTCTCTTCCAGAAAACTTCTGTCGTTCCGCTGCCCCGAAGCTTTCTTCCAGGAAACTTTGTCGTTCCGCTGCCCCCGAAGTTTCTCTTCCAGGAAACCTCGCGTCTTCAATTGGCCACTCTCCAAGCTTCAAACTTCTTCGCCGGAAACACGTCAGCTTCACACACGCAGCTGTTGCCACGCGTCTTCGCTCGATAGCGGTAGACCCACGCTCTTGCCTGTAGCTCGAGCCTTCACCCCTCAGGTGGAAATCCTCTTCTTCTCCTGCTTTGTCCCTTCGGACAAAGCCTTCGCCGACAATACGGCGGGATACCCAACGCGCTCTGGCGCTAACTTCCGTCTTCTCCTGATCTCTCGTCTCGGCTGCTCGATTAAATACCCTCCGCGCGAGATTCTAGAAAGTTCTCATCAATTTCGTCGGCGCGATACGCAGCGTAGGCTTGGGGGGGGGGAGAGCGCGAGACGGTACGAGGGCCGTCCGCGACGGATGAATCAACCCGGCATCACCACACGCATTCCATCTAGAAATTTTGAGGGCTTGCTCGGCCACCGATGTGGGGTGAGGAGGTTCGTCGGCGAACCTACGCTTCCGAGGGGAGAGGGACGCGTGACCGGGGAGTCTTTGGATGCTTGTTTTCTTTTTTTTATTGTTGACCTCGCGGCGTCACTCCGGCGTTTCGTCGCGAGAATTTGGCGGCGCGCCCTTTTTTGAGCGCTCGGTTGGTGACACTGCCCCCCACTTTAAGAATGTTATCTCGTATATTCAAAACCACACAAACGAGCGCGAACAGTCACCACACACTTAAAGACTGTAACTTAGCCCGTTGCTCATGGCACATCACATTCACAATAGATAACTCAATACAAATGTACATTGCAATTCAATCTCACAACACATGAAATATAACCACAGGGTACATGAGTACAACACTCCATCACATATTCCAGACAATACAAATGTACAAAGTTCTTTCGCTACAACATTTTTTATACTCACATCATTACTATACATCACATCACCGTAACAAACATTTTGACTCACTCGACATACAGTTGTGACACAGGATAACAAAATAAACCACATTGAGGCTCAACACAGCCAAACGCATTCCGATTTTACCTCATCACCTATCCTGAGTACTTCGAGCTGCACTTGCGCCCTTTCTTGCGGCGCTCTCTCGATCTCTTCTTATTGTTCTTGATTCTGTTCCGATGAGCCCTTTCCAACTGACGGAATCTGAGGCGGTGTCTTAGCCATCGTTGTCCCTTTCGACACCGTTAACGGGTCATAACGTTCAACCGATCCTGTCACCCGCTTGTTCATGTTACGACATTGGGCCTGGCTGGCCGACTCCAGTCACCTTTACAGTGTCGGTTGGTTGAGGTCTTGCCGACGTAAGTCCAGCTGCCCAGCACGTGAACTCATTCAATACGATCATGTTCTCATTCGCTGTCTCTTGCACCGCGGCTTCACCTTGGGCTCGAGTGAGATCCGTCACGGGATGCTCCTTCTACTGTATCTCGCGGTCGCTGGGATTGGCGAGGGCTCTATCTTAGGGTCTTCTCCCAAATATTCTGGATCATTCGGCCCTCGCGCCCCGTCAATGTTTCCGATGACGAGGTCGTTAGAGGGGGGTTGTCATGCATAGAGCAGTAACCTTCCCGCTGAAGTACGGGGTTCCAACCTCAATTTCTGCTTCGGGAAGCATCCGAACCGTACTGTCAATTAGGCAAACTGGTTTCGTTCTGCCTGTCAACTCACTTTCCCGTACCAAATTTCCCCGCACGATAACCGTGGAGCTACCGGTGTCTCTTAACACCGTAATCTTCTTGCCCGCAACTTTTCTAGGCAGCGTTGGCATTCCCTTCGTGACACCGGTTGGCTGTTTTGTCATTACAGCACCCACAATAAGAATTTTTCCCCATTTTTCAATTCTATGAATTCGTTGGTGACGGCATTCACCATCGGATTTCGGTGCTGCTAGCACACAGGATACCTGGTGAGTTTGACTCGCTCCGTTACGACATGCGTCTGATTTGTGCCCAGTCTGACCACACTTGAAACATTTTACTACCGTAGGGCTTGTAAAGTTAGTACGACAGTTGTTCGCGCGATGACCCACTCGGTTACACAGAAAACATCGCGGAACACTCTCCAGTGCACGCTTCTTCCTGTTCGGGTGCCGAATTTTTCGAATTCTTCAGGACACTCCTTCTTGACTTTGGCCAAATTAGTGCCACCTTGCGCTTCCGAGAATTGATCCGCTAATTTAAGCATGTCTTCAAGTGACTTAGCTCTCCTTCTTTCAAGTACAGCGACAGGCTTGGGTGGCAACTAGTAAGAAATTGTTCTCTAATTAGGAGCTCTCTAAGCTCATCGTACTCTTGCGCTGTCCCTGAAAGTTCAATCCATCTGTCAAAATAATGGCCAAGTCGGGCGGCATACTGCGTAGCCGTCTCACAATCAGCTGGCTTTCCTGTCCGAAATCTGTCCCGGAAACATTCCACACTAAATATAAATCGCTTCAGCAAAGCAGCTTTCACCTTTACATAGTTGGCTGCATCGGTCGGCGTCAGCCTACCGTACACACTGAGCGCTTCACCACTCAAGCTAGTACTCAAAGCAGTTGCCCATTGATGTTCCGGCAATTCTGGCTCCTCGCATTTGTCTAAAATCGGTGAAGGTACGCGTCAAGGTCGTCCTTCCTTTCATCAAATGCTACGAGCAGCTTGCTTGGGTTCAAGCGGAAGCCGTGGTCTTCCTCGTTCGCTGCTTTCAACTTCTAGCTTGAACCGGAGTTTCACTTCGTTGTTGCAAACGGAGCCGCTCGAGTTCAATCTCGTGCGGTCGCTGCCGTTCCCTTTCCTCTCTTTCTTCTTTCACCCTCTCAGCTGCCAGTCTTTCTCTCTCCAGCTCCAACTTCAATTGCTGCTCTCTTTGTTCTCTCGCCCTTTCGGCTGCCAACTTTTCTCTCTCTAGCTCAACTTCAATTGCTGCTATTTTCTTCCTTCGCCCTTTCAGCGGCCAGCCTTTCTCCCTCCAACTCAGCTGCTTTTTCTTACTTGGCCCTCTCAGCTGCCAACCTCTCTCGTTCCAACTCCGCTGCTTTTTCTTCCTTGGCTCTCTCAGCTGCCAACCTCTCTCTCTCCACCGCCTCTTTCTCCTTCTGGCTTACCCATTTCCGTAGTTTGGGGCCAGAAAGACCCATCCTCTCACCAAGAGCGACTAATACCCCTGTCACATGGGCACCCGCGAAGACCGTTTAACTCCCTCGTCCTTACGACAACGAAGATGCGGTCCGTGTCACACGGCCATCCTTACCCAAACGAAGGTAAACGGAGCGTTTCGCAAAGGACGTTCAACGATCTCCCTTCGCAGCGAAACGGGGTACTCTCGTCTCCAGAAGTCTAGAGGTCAGAGAAACATTTCGAGCACTACGTGGCCGCAGTAAAAAAATAATACATTTTGGCAATCTTAAACGTTCTTTCGTTGTAGTACTCATTCACAACGCGTGTTTGTTTACATATATTTACGCCCGCCAGAGTTCACTTACTCTCAACACCAATGCTCTACACTCCGTGCCTCGCACGTGGTGCCTCGCGAGTCGGGCCGGCCGCCGCCATTGAAAAATATTTCGTCCATGCGTGTGGTTGTGGTCATCGCTGTGTCACTCATGGCTGAAGAACACAAAATGTGCGCTCACGAGGCAAGGAAGCACAAGAACATTCGTACAAAAACATGAACACAGGGAACAAAACAACTAAAAGCACAATGTGGCCAGCGTCACTAGCAGCATCGCTACATTTAGCGAATTAGTTTTTATTTGAAAATATTTTTATGGTTTGTTAGCCTCTTACCTCCATAAAAGTGTTTTTTTTAAAACCCCTGAACTATGATTCACAAAAAAATCAATAGAGATGAAATTAGAATACTTTTCTGAAAATCAAACAGCGCCAGCTGAGCCCCCTCGCGCCAACTGTTACAACCTTTTCATTGCCGTGTAGCACTGCCACAACTCCTTCTCCGTCGAACCACCTAGGGGAGATTTACGTTGACGGTGTTCAACGGTGTTTAGTGGTGGCCGTGTGACAGGGGTATAACTTTTCGAGATCCATGGTGTCTCGCAAATAAAGTCTTGCCACGTGTAAAAAATATCTGCCTAAATCAATCTATCGGAACACTCTCCTGCACTCGTTAACGAGTACACTGAGCCACACACAAAATCGTTCCGATAGCAGTATCAACAACTCGAGGCTCTTTCTCACTATTTGGACACACTGTGCACCAAAAAGGTCCTGTCGCAGACGCCAGATTAATTGGCGCAGGTCCCGTTAATTAGAGAGGCGATCGCCGGGCTAATTCCAAGGGCCGAAGTGTCGGCCCCCCGAACCGCACGACGAAAGCGTGGACAATTTAGAAGTGGTCCTTTTTGGCGCGCCAGCGGACGCCGGCTGTGGCCCAAAGAACAAGTCAGAGCCGAGAGTTGATAAACAAAACAGAATTTTATTCTCAATAATGGCAGTACAAAACAATACACAAGTATGCACACTTCACAATAGTTGAGTACAATATGTCACCAATCAAAGAATGTACCACACAGTACAATGAGCCACACTCGAAACGACGAACACAGACAACAATACGCACTACAATGCAGTCGCATGCATTGAACAACCAAGGCACTTAAAGACCAAAGAGATAGAAAACCTATTCAGTCCAAAGTTCTTGGAGCAAAAGTCTGGATGATACTATTCCGAGAATCACTCACTCAAAGTCCAGCGTTGTTGTCGTTCCGCTGCCCCCGAAGTTTCTCTTCCAGGAAACTTCTGTCGTTCCACTGCCCCCGAAGTTTCTCTTCCAGGAAACCTCGCCGAAGTTTCTCTTCCAGGAAACCTCGCGTCTTCAATCGGCCACTCTCCAAGCTTCAAACTTCTTCGCCGGAAACACGTCGGCTTCACCCACGCAGCTGTTGCCACGCGTCTTCGCTCGATAGCGGTAGACCCACGCTCTTGCCTGTAGCTCGAGCCTTCACCCCTCAGGTGGAAATCCTCTTCTTTTCCTGCTTTGTCCCTTCGGACAAAACCTTCGTCGACTATACGGCGGGATACCCAATGCTCTCTGGCGCTAACTTCCATCTTCTCCTGATCTCTCGTCTCGGCTGCTCGATTAAATACCTTCCGCACGAGGTTCCAGAAAGTTCTCATCATTTCGGCGGCGCGATACGCAGCGTAGGCTTGGGGGGGGGGTAGCGCGAGACGGTACGAGGGCCGTCCGCGACGGATGACTCAACCCGGCATCACCACGCCCCTTTCCATCTAGAAATTTCGAGGGCTTGCTCGGCCGCCATTGTGGGGTGAGGAGGTTTGTCAGCGAACCTATGCTTCCGATGGGAGAGGGACGCGTGCCCGGGGAGTCTTTGAATGCTTGTTTTCTTTTTTTTATCGTTGACCTCCGGCGTCACTCCGGCGTTTCGTCGCGAGAATTTTGCGGCGCGCCCTTTTTTGAGCGCTTGGTTTGTGACAGATGACCGGCACGCTATGCACTGTGCCACCAACACACACCTTCTTCGCTTTAAATAATACGCGTTTTATATCTACCGCTGTCTTCTCACAGCGTTCTTGGTTAAGTGAAGTAGTGCATTGGGACGGTGACTTTCATGTTAGTTCTTTCAGCGCGTCATACCTAAGCGTCCCTCCCGTGCAAGGTGATTGAAAAAAAAATGTTGAAGTGGAAATCATTGCCCACGAGGAAAGCCACACCGACCGTAAGATGGCAGCTGGGGCAGCCATCTTACTAGGGGCATGAGGAACTGTTAGTGTTCGGCGATTGAGAAAGGAAAGTTTTA